>CM033637.1:6714741-6814386 GCA_019453435.1 Rhinogobius similis
ATTATTAAAAAACTGGATGGATAGTAGAGAAAAATCGTCAAATGTGGTCGTAAAACAGTCCCGAATGATCGTGATCGGTAATCTCTTAGTCGAATTGAAGAAAAATGCCAGGGGAACTCAGAAGAGAGGCAGGTGAAGTGATACACCCATCATGCCTAGTGCCTCCTGTACATGCCTGTAGGGGGCAGTGTTATGATCTGGGAAGCTGCTGCTGGTCAAATGTAGATTCAGCAAAACTCTGTGTCCAAAGAATGAGATCAGCTGACCAGTTTATTTCATAAATGGATTTTTTCTTCTTTAACGGCACAGGCTTATTCCAAGATGACGATGCCAGGATTCACGGGGCTCAATCTCTCAACAATACAAGATCTTGATCGTGAAAAATGTATGCAATACTGGATGGGAATAAATGTTGTGATCTTAAGAGGGTGTGGCCTTTTATTTTGGTGGTGACTTTTTGGCCGGGCAGTATAAAGCATGTGTGTTTTTGATGGCTTATATTACAAAAAGTTATATCATTTCATGCTTTTCCAAAAACTGTGCCCGCTGATTGTTTGTTTAAAGCTGCTCTACCTGATATTTACTGTCTTGAAAACATGGAAAAATGCAATTGAGTAGTATTTTTCACACATATTCCTAGCATCCTAACTATATTTGTTTATAAGCGCTTTTTACAACTTTCATAAGCCAGACTTACTGTCACAATAAAGCTAACCAACATTTGCACGCTAACAACGCACTTCTGGCTTCGCAGAAGATAAAACGCTCTATAATTAGATGGAGACAGCACACAGTGGTCTGATTTTCACCCAAAGATGTTAGTGTATGTTTGTACAGGAGCAAAACAAATTTTATGTAACCATGTAGAAAAAAAACTTGGGTATAGCCTTTACGGGTTATTTATAAATGACTCAAAACTTCTTTGCTACCTCATGTATGTTGTCCATGCTTAAAAGTAAGCAACAAGTAGTTTTGTAATTTGTTCACAGAATGCATTTAAAGGGCATATATTTTGAACTCTGAGACAGAAACATGTTTTTGTTTGAACTGTTAGCCCCGCCCACTTAGTCCTTCCTTTCACTCAGTATTACACCATGACTCAGACAGTCTAAAATAGTCTTATGCAGTTGTTTCCATATAGTCCCATATAGTATGGAGCAGTGGTTTTCAAACTTTTTACCAGCAAAGAAAAGATTTGGCTTTCTGAGTACCGCTAAATCTAAATGTGGTCTGTAACAGGACTATTTCAGGACTAAATTAGGGATAAACCAGGTCTTAAGTGGGAATACACCATTGCCACAGAAGTTTAAACTAGAAATTTACTTAAGGAAGAGCAAAAAAATATAATAAAATGTACTCTAAATTAAGTAAACATTACAATAGGTGTCCTCGTAGCACCAGAAGAAGTTGGCGTACCACCAGTGGTACACGTACCACAGTTTAAGAAACACGGGTATTCACCTTATTCCGGGAGTTGCCGTACGCGCCGCCGTCTTGTTTCTGTTGTATTAGTTTACATGGAGCAGACGGGCTCAACAGAAAATAAGTTCTACACGGACTAAAAAGCCGTTTTCAGACTGACCAGGAAATCGATTCGTTGTTGACTTGTTGTTGCTCGTGTTCATTAAACATTTTACACAAATCAATCTACTTTATGTAACATTTTAGCGGCAAGACTTTTCCCTCATTCGTCATTAGCTTTAACGGTGTTCTCGTCAAACGGAAGTGCGTTTACAACGAAAGTGCGTATCTGTGGCAAAAAGAGGCAAAAGTGGGCGGGGTGGAATAAGGTGAATAGAGTAAATAAAAATCAGGTACAGGTCCTTTAAAAGACAGCATCGAAATCTGAGCCTTCTTAGGTTTTTAATGGATTTTTAGCAATGAAAACACTTGTAATTATATAAATCACTTTACCTCCATCAACCACACACACACACACACACACACACACACACACACACACACGCACACGCACACACAGCAATGTGGGTGTCTTGCCTAAGGGGCCCCCTGTGGCACCTAGTGTTCCTCCATCACGCCTCGACCTGCTTAGCTTTTGAGATCTGATGACTTTCATGCCATACTGAGGGACATTCTCACTTCAAAGGAGCCACCATGGAGAGAATCAAGCCAGACACCCCTCAAAAGCATGTGATGTGATTTTTCTACACTTTATTATATTTTTGTCGGAATAAAATGCAATACAGCTGAGTAAGGTCCTTGAGAGACTAAAATCCCATCAACCCTTTAAAAAAAAAAAAGAAAATATTAACGCGTAAGTTGTTAACCAATTAAAATAGTGATTATAATTTGCAGTTAGTGTATTTTCTTATAGTAATAATACGTTTTGAGATGTTTGTGAAAATGGTCTAGTAATTTTTGCGGAAACAAACAATATTATATCATATTATAAGCCGGTAGCTACACAGGACGTCCATACATTTGCAAGTTTTTGTTAAGTGTAGAAACCATAGTGTGTATATTCTAGCTAAATATCAATAATAACAGAATTTGCAGCGATAAATAAATACACAAAATGATTTAATAGGGGCCCAACGAGAAGGTTTGTACCTGGGGCCTAGAATTTGTGGCTACGCCCCTGAGACTATGCTATTAAATTTCAAATAACCTGTGTAAGAATGACATGACGTACTGTCCACAGTGTATCCTGGTATGAACCTGGAAAGCTTAATAACCTCCTGCTCTTACAACATTGATCTCTCTTTCTGGACATCTGTATTGATAAAGATGCCAAGGCTGTTGTAGTTTCAATCAATGGAAAAAGCATTAGCAGTTCACCACGATGCTCAAAATGCATTACTTTATACTTGGCATATATTTGTAGTTCATTTCACTAATGGCATATTGCTTTATAATCTTGTATTCTATGTATGTGTTCATGTTATTATATCATGTCCATTGTGTAATTATCTATGAACCCTTTGAATGTGAGATCTGATAATGTGAAAAATTGCGGAGGCTTGAGCAAGGCTGAGTTTTGTTCACACATATTTGAGTAATCCTCGGAATACTGCTGTGTTCTATGCAACTGAAAGGTGGGTTATTTCCCACTTGAATGTTACCAGTTTTGACCTTAGAGCGTTCGTAAACGATATGGCTAATGCTAAACTCGGCAGCGTCTCAGCCCCCTTATTAACCCGACGACCTCTCAGGGCCCTGCTGCTCTATATTCAAAAGTATATGTGACGTTTTTCTCTTTAAGGGTTAGTGTTAGATTTACACATAAACATTGAAATAGTAATGACTGTAGGCTTAATATTGATTTAAAGTAGTACATATAAGCAAATATATTATGTAAAGTGGTTCTCAGGCTCAATTTTCTTTTCTAAATGTTTTGGGGACAATCTTTGGGGGCCCCCCTGCAGGGCCTCTGAGGCCCCACAGGGAGCCCCGGACCCCACTTTGGGAAGCACTGGGCTAAAGAAATATGAAGGCTGAACAACTGTCTTGCACTCATTAAATGACAGAACATTGTGGGATGTAACCTGTAACAATCGTTTACACCAGGTCTGGGCAAACTTTTTGACTCAAGGGCCAAATTGGATTTTCACAGCTGCTGGGGGCCGGACCATTTACAGTTTGGATGTTGTTGACTGTAGTATATTACACACATACTATTACACATAGACTAAAATACACAAAAAACTATTATATTATTTTAGTGGACACAGTGCCGTTGGTCATTCTTTTTAGCTGATGCATCAGAGTTTATTCTAGAGGTGGCTGTTCTCCAAACTGATCTTAGTGTCCCTCTGTCATCAGGATCTGTGGTGTTCTTTGTTCATGTTCATCGCTGAATGTTTGTCACAAACATGAGCCGAACAACACAAGCATCTTATGTGCTGTGTCCCAGAGGTTTGGAAAATGTCCCTCTGTTAAAGACGTGTAAAACTGAACGTCTCCTTTAACCTCTGGGTATTATTTGTGAAAAGACAGTACTCGGCACTTGGCCATTGTTTTTGGAGTGCGCCCTCTGCTGAAACAGTTATTTTGATGAAAATGAATGGGGAATCACCGCCATCTAGTGAAATGAACAAGCAACTGCAGTCTCAGACAACTATAAAATGACAAATGTGCCAAACTTAACTAAATATATTATTAAATGCTTATGAGCCGGATCAAAATGCCAAAAGGCCTGCATGTGGCCTTAGTTTGCCCCCCTCTGGTTTACATTGTTAATGTGGTGATTAACCTCTCACACCCACTCACTGTTCTTCAGGACCACTTCATAATAACTACATCTTATTTAGCCTTAACAAAGTATGAATGAAGACTTCATTCATAGAGAACATTCAGGTTTGGTAACTCCTTATTAAAGGTTAGGGTTAAGGTTAAATTGTTACTAAGCCTTAAAGGAAAAATACTATACATTTTCTTTATTGGTAGTAGCCTTTAAACATGCTCTTGAGAAGCTTAAGTTTCGCACCTCATGTTTTAGAACATGTAAAAACAAAATGAACATCTGTATCTGGTTCTGTTTGCCTTGGCACTTTCATCTACTGGCCGCATAGCGCTTACACAAGCTAAACATGTTATTACTCCCTTGTGCCTTTGTGAAGTAGCTAGCAACTACAGCGATCGAGTTTAGACGGCTGAAAAGTTCAGAAAGAGTCTGGCAATGATTTTAGGAATTTAAAAAGCAGAAGATTCTCGGATAAGTGAAGCCTAAAATCGAAAAAACGTCATCGATCGAGGGAGTTCAGCAGGGAGTGCTTTTGATGGTCGGAGGGGAGAGCAATTTTTAACCGGCATTCCTCAAACTCCCGATATGTTTTTGATGACAGAGTAAGAAAATGGTTAAAAGCTCAAAAAAAGTTACTGTAGCATAATATGATTTGTTTAATTATCCTTTTGAACAATTTGTTAACTATGATTTAAGTCTTCTTTGTTCATGAATAAGTGTAGTAATAATCACAAACATAACCAAAATGTTCATTAAAAAACTAAACCTTTTCTTGTATATTTTGAGCGATTTTCTCCGAGTTTTACTTGTGCTGTCCGTAAACGTTCAAAAATTGCTATGCTAAAATGTTGAAAAGACATAAGGATCTATATAATTTAATAGGCAGCCGTTACAACGATTCCACAATAATTCATGTAAATAATACTTCACATAATTGCACTGCTAGTTTTGCATGACTGTTCTGATCTTGTAAATATATTGTATTTAATTTACTTTTTTATCCTTGTGACAAAGTGGGTCTTTGTCCCCTTTAATCACCTCTAATTTGTCTTTATTTTCAATTTCTCATAATCAACTGTAAACTTAATCCTGGGTTTGTTTTGTTTAGTTTTTTAGTTATCACACAACACATAAGTTCCTTTTCAATATGTTTATTTGTTTAAATTTGTATTTCAGTTCACTTCAGCAACTTACCTTGTCCTCCACATGGTCTGGTCAAAGAGGAGGAGGGCCTCATGGCGGCCATTTTTATAACCTTTGTAGGCGTCATGGGCCAGACCATGTGGAGGGGAGAACTGCCATAGTTCAATTTGGATTTAGTTTAATAAGGTGTTTAAAATGTATTTGTTTTGTATTTGTAGTTTCAGTTTGACATTTGAATTGTTTTGGGGACATTGGTCCATGGAGGGGCAAAGTAATTCCATTGCCTCTTTGAGGATTAAAGGGTGCAGTTCCCTGCAATCAAGACGTACCGTCCTAGGGGAGGGGCCTAGAGTATAAAAGGGTTCTGCGGGCCCCATTTTAGAGAGAGACTTCAGTGCAGTTGTGTGCACATGTTTTGTTCGTTTTAATAAATCTTGTCTGGTACAAGACTTTTGCATGTCTGCCTCCTACTTCGACCACTTCGGGCCATCTTCCCCACATTTGGTGGCAGCGGTGGGATCCAGGCCAGTAGGAGCAGTGACGAATAATGGAAACCAGACGGAAGAAGGTTCGTGCTGATGGAGTCACAGGTCCACTTGACAACCAACAGGGGACATTCGGCAGAGAACTACAGCTGAACATCTCGGGACAACGGGCAAGTCTACAAGATCTTATGAGGCAACAAAGGAACCAGTTTTCTCACCTCCAATGGGAGGTACAGCAAAGCCGTGTGGAGCTTGCAGAGAAGGCCCCTGAAGAGAGGAACGCATCTCGTGCAGAGGTCCACCACGGAAAAATGGAGCAACTTTTGGCTTGGACACCATAAGAGTCGTGGCGTATTTTGGTCAGCGACTGTGGCATAAACGTCAGTAGTTGCTATGAGCTGCTGTCGGGAGCTGTGGAGTGCTTGGTGTCTTCACTGTAGCTGTGTGCAGTTGGAGCAGCCAGCGCTATCTGAGGAGGAGTTTGGAGAATGGTTTGGTTCTATTTTCCAGAGGTCCAAGAACCCACTGAGGAGTCAAGGTTCACCGGGCCTGCGTTCTTGGTCTGCTGAAGATTGGGAGCTGTTTGGAACTAGACTCTTTCCAGGTGAAGTAAGGTACTTGCATTGGAGAAGATGTTCTTGATACAAGAGGAACTTTGGACACTTTGAAGTTGCCTACTGTCTTAATGTGAAAGTGTTTATTGTAAATTGGTTACTGCGTTCGGCCTAGAATCTTGAAAAAATGCGTATATATGGATTTCCTGTCCCGTGACTCACAGGAGTAACGGTCTTAAGAGGGGGGGTGTGTGACAAAGTGGGTCTTTGTCCCCTTTAATCACCTCTAATTTGTCTTTATTTTCAATTTCTCATAATCAACTGTAAACTTAATCCTGGGTTTGTTTTGTTTAGTTTTTTAGTTATCACACAACACATAAGTTCCTTTTCAATATGTTTATTTGTTTAAATTTGTATTTCAGTTCACTTCAGCAACTTACCTTGTCCTCCACATGGTCTGGTCAAAGAGGAGGAGGGCCTCATGGCGGCCATTTTTATAACCTTTGTAGGCGTCATGGGCCAGACCATGTGGAGGGGAGAACTGCCATAGTTCAATTTGGATTTAGTTTAATAAGGTGTTTAAAATGTATTTGTTTTGTATTTGTAGTTTCAGTTTGACATTTGAATTGTTTTGGGGACATTGGTCCATGGAGGGGCAAAGTAATTCCATTGCCTCTTTGAGGATTAAAGGGTGCAGTTCCCTGCAATCAAGACGTACCGTCCTAGGGGAGGGGCCTAGAGTATAAAAGGGTTCTGCGGGCCCCATTTTAGAGAGAGACTTCAGTGCAGTTGTGTGCACATGTTTTGTTCGTTTTAATAAATCTTGTCTGGTACAAGACTTTTGTATGTCTGCCTCCTACTTCGACCACTTCGGGCCAGCTTCCCCACAATCCTCACACATATTTTATTCTGCAGATCCTTATTTTAGCATAGTCTATCATTTCTTTTTAACTATTATTATTATTCAATATTGTATGACGGACCTAACTGCAGAAGCAATTTCCAAGTTTGTGCAAATAAAACTTCTTTTCTTTTTCTGACTTTTTGGACAGAAGTGCCTAACTCTTTTGAGAACTTAATCTCACTTTTATATAATATTACATAAATGAATTATCTTTGAGTGTGAGCCGTTGATCACTGATGAATTAAAATAAAACCACAGTAATGGATTTAGTTATTTATTCATTATTACTATTTTTTTAATATAC
The DNA here is from genome assembly GCA_019453435.1 of Rhinogobius similis. NCBI lineage: Eukaryota > Metazoa > Chordata > Actinopteri > Gobiiformes > Gobiidae > Rhinogobius > Rhinogobius similis. The sequence goes on from CM033637.1 coordinate 6,722,336, forward strand.
ATTTTCTTTTATGATGTGCATATTTACAAGAGCGAAAGATATTTTAGGCATTCAGTTTCTAGTTTTAATCTACTTTCTTTGTCAAATCCAACCGTAAAAGTGAATCAGTTCTACTCAAATTTAAAAGCCAAAAGTATTAACAGCTCTGATAGCTTCTTGTTAACATTCAGACGGAGGTGCACAGAGCCGGCAGGAGTCACGGCGCACAAATGACTTATTAATACTACAAAGTGATCATTTTACCGCACCGCTAAGTCTCAGGTACGTTCAAAACACCTCATTATTTGGCCGATTAGCCGCTACATGCCAGAGAATGTCAAAACGCAGGGAGAGATATCTTTGTGAGCCATGTCAGGTGTCACGACAGAGCCGAAATCTTGGCGTTCCACTTCAGTCCTGCTGTTAGTCCTGGTTTAATCTGGTTTGAATCATTGTTTAAGGATGAGATGAGATGATGTTATGCTTCATTCTTCCACGAGTGATTTGTGACAGAAAAGTTTAAAACACATAGTCTGGGCACAGTTTTGGAAATTGAGACTTTTCGACTGTCATTGGGAAGTCATTTTCAATCTAAAGGTTTGAGAAGTTAGAATGTGTACGGCATTGTTTCCCAACCGGGGGTACGGGGACCCCAAGGGAAGGAAGTGAAGAATTACCAGGGGGTCCTTGGAATGGTTTCAGGTTTAAAATGCAGATGAAATGTACTGTTTATCTGACTAAAAAAGTGGAATTAGTTGTAAATTTAGCATCTTTTTGGAATGTCTTGGACTATAAATATAATTAAAACAAAATATATGATAGTAATAATTAACTATATTTGACATTTATTTGCCCAAAACTAAAATTTAGGGGTACTCAGAGTTGTAAAACAAAGCTTAGGGGTACTCGAGACAAAAAAAGGTTGGGTACCACTGGTATACAGCCCCAAACTAGATTAGCACCGCCCTAAAGGAGGAGCTCGTCTTGATTTCTGCTGTGGTTTGAGTATACATTTGTAGACAGAGGGACAAATATTATGCACAATTTGTATTGTTGTTGGCCTTTAAACAAACTCTTGATAACTTTACTTTGATATGTCATGTTTTAGAGCTAAAAATAAAATGAACAATATCACTGTCTTGGGAGATGCCAGATTAAATTAGCTGTGGCTCCATCTACTGGGTGCAGAGGTAATTACACAAATTGGTATATACACAATGCTTTGTAATGCTAGCAGCACTGAAATGGTTATGGAAGTTATGCACTTAAAAACAGAAAAGAAATGTGGCACATCGAAGAAAAGTGTTTTTGACAGTCGGATGGAAGAGGATTTTCCAACCAGGATAACTCAAACGAGCGTGAATGAAACTAAATGCAACTTCAAGTATGTTTTTGTTGACGGAACAATGTTAGAAGAATGTTAAAAGTAAATTGTAATGCATAATACTTGTCCTTTAATCCACTGTTTATTTTGTTTTTTCAGTTGTTTACTGATTATAACCTGGTGCAGTTTGTTGTTAAAACCTGATTTCATCCTGGTTTTAGCTCTGGTTTTTGGTTTGGTTTCGGTCTTGGCCTAACCCAGTTCTTCCTTTTGTTAGCCTTGTTTTCTTGAGAACGTGGTTTAGTCCCGGTTAAATGCTTTTGGTGGCAAAGGTGAATCTACATTTTTGCAGCCGAACTGATTCAAGATCTGAAAATATTATGAACAAATATGGGCACTTACATTCAGGAGGAGAGCTCATTTGCGTCTGCACATTAGACTGCTATTCTATTATTTACAATGTACCGCACATCAAACAAGTCAAAATAACTCCAATTAAGATAAACTTTATATATATATTTTTTTTTTCTCTGTTTTAAGTCAAATTAGAAAAATAACGCATTTTACAGTTTGCATACCTCGCTTAGTTTAATGCTAAATGTAGCCTTACACCAACTCTGCTGAAATAACTGCACAAGAAGCACAGAGCAGCTCCAGTCAATTGCTTTTAGACTCTGAACATTTCTGTTAACATTTCCCTGACAAGCGACCTTTGGAGAGTAATGGTGCGCGCTCGCTAAAGGAATGACACTTGTGATCATTTATTAGAAATGTGCTCCACCCATCCCACCACTGAAGGTCAGCTTACACAGTCTGCAAAAGCTCGCGCAGACGTCCGCCGCACTCTCAGCTGACCCTCCAGGTTTTAAGACACGGCCGGTATATTAAAAGTGCAAATTGTTGGTAAAATGTGAAGTGCGTTAACCTTTAGAAGATTGTACAGCCGTATTTCCTACACGCCGTCATCTGTCAGCCAATCACAGCCGCCACCCTTTGCCGCTCAACCAATCGCCACTCAAGCCAATCGCATTTGCACTAGCTCTTCCTGTGTGTGCTATCTTAAGTCATGTTAGCACTAGTCCGAGTCCCAGACCGGTTCACTTCGGAGAGTCTCAGGCATCTAAAGTCAAGTGATTCACAAAATGAAGTTTGGTAATTCCACATTTGTGACGCTGTGAGATATGGCTAAAGCTAGAGTAAACAAGACACAACTTCCTGTTTATCGTCAGCTTTGTCTGCATTTATTTCACTCCTCTGCACATCTACAGGACACATATTCTGTTACAGTGACTTTTTTGTGACAATGACGTAGCATTCAGTTGCATTCACCCTGTTTCGAGGAATGTTTATCAGAAAATCCTCCCCCCTTCCGAACGTCAAACACTCTTCCTGCGAACTCCTTCTATATGTATTTTTGAATCATCTACGTCACTTATCCGAGAATGTTCCGCTGTTTTAAGTCCGTAAATCCTCGCTAAACTCGTTCTGAGCGCTTCTGCCGTCTAAACGCGATAACTGCTGCAGCAAATCCACATTATAACTTCTTTTAACTATAACTATAACTTCGCCATCTGCTGATGATTTACGGCACTCAAGAGCATGTTTAAACAGCGATATGAAAAATGCAGAATATTTTTCCTTTAACCTGTTAAGCCCGCCCATACCGATACAGGTATGGGTTCTGAGTGCGGCTGCGTTTTTGAATGTAAACAAGTCATAAAACGTAGCCAAGAGATTTTCTTTTAATTGCCCTTAATCCAATACATAACAACGTTGATAAAACTGCATTGTATTTGCCTGAAGTCACAAACGTGTCTGTTTTTAAGATATACAAGTATATTGTTATGAAGTTAATGAGTGACATTGATATCGGCAACACGCAAACCTCAACACAACACCACACGCGGTGTTTTTTTACCACGCCGACAAAATACGTGTCAAACAAAACTACAAAAACACAGCTTTCCAAAAATATATAACACAGCTGAGTCTGCTATCCCTCCGAATAAATAAGTCCCAAAACAAACACCGCGCCAATGTTTACATTTCACTCGCCTGCGCGTGTCATTGCGTGTTCGTCACAGTTACGTCATCAAATACAAAAACTTTTCACAACGAACGTAAAAACCTTTGCTTTCTTACCTTACCATCCTCATAATCCGTTTATTCTCGCTCCACAAATGCTATCCTTTAGCTCCGAGGCAGGTAAGCTAGTCCCGGGCAGTGACGCGCTGTCCATGCGCTCTCGTTCATACAGCGTTATCCGCCGTCACCGGGTCAAAATTAATTGTCAAACCGGTAAAAAATGAAAGTGTGTTTACATTATACATCGCGTAAGGTTTCTTCCGGCATATTGGACACACGTGTAGGCTCTTACGTCGATTGCGTATCTTTGTGCGCAAAAGTGGCGAACAGCCTCACCTTTCGCGTGAGCAGCACTCGCGCAAAAACATCAGAATCAGCGTTTGTGACTTTTTTTTTTTTTTACTTATATTTGCATAACTATGCCATCAAATCCACCAAAAGTCTTTGTTTACAACTATTTTGATTTTAAGTCTTTTGGCACAGTTGGTGCCAAAGTGTGCCAAACTGTGTCCGCCTAGTATTTTTCTTATAACAACCTTCATAAAAAATGTATTCTTTGTTCTATTTGCATAATTTTTTGCACACATGTAGTCAAGTAGTTACTGAATGCTTGTAATAGTATGTTGGGCATTTATTGACAGCCAATATTATGGTTATTACAGTTAGAAAAAGAAAATAATAGGCGAGGATAAAGAAAATACAGTTTTTCTCCTGGGTTTTTCATCTTGTGTTCAAAAATAATAAGAGTCCCCATCTAACTGAGAATGGAAATGTGTTGATTCAGACCCTGGCTATCTATTGAGACCAAGATTATCTATATGAAGTTCATAAATTTTGGAGTAAGTCTGAATTTATTTTGGATAGGTTGTTAAGGCTTATGCACCCTCTAAAAACCCATGGGCTTAACAGGTTAACATCTCTCTATGAATACGTTGTGTTTGGATTGTGCACTTGAAATATAATTTTTCAGTATTGACGCGAGTGCTGTGCATCGGCAAACAGGAAACAGCTGATGCTAACGTGTGCTAGCTCTGTTTTGCTAAGATTTTCGGCTCAACAAATAAAGTTATCATCACTGGAAGTTCGGTGTGCAAGTCAGCGTTTATAATACATCTGCTTTTTAACACCTCGTTCTCATCTGAGTCTCTCTTGTTCAATCATCTCTCACTAAAGTGTTTCCGGGGCTCTCAGATCTGATCTGCTCCAGAGCGAATAAGTCGAAATGCTCATTGTTTAAAGGAAAAATATTATGCATGTTTCATATTGCTGTTAGCCTTTAAACATGCTCTTGAGTACCTCAAATTTGCCATCTCATGTTTTAAAACAAAAACAAACATTTTCTTATTCATTCTATGACCTGTGTTATCAGCCACTATGAAATGACACTTACTGAGTGCATCCAGCCAGCAGATGGCGCCAGTGCTATATATAAAATATTGTGAAGTTAACGCTGAAAAGACGTCATTGTGTGGATTTGGTGCAGCAGTTATTGTGTTTAGACGGCAGAAATGCTCAGAACAAGTTTAGCGATGATTTATGGACTAAAAACAGTGCAACATTCTCAGATAAAAAAAAAAACGAAAATCCAGGAAGTTCAGCAGGAAGTGTGTTTGATGCTCAGAGGGGGAGGATTTTCTAATGAACATTCCTCAAAAGTGCGTGAATACAACTGAATGCTACTTCAAGTATGTTTTTTGACATTGTTAGAACATGATTAAAAGGTCAAAAAGTCACCGTAGCAGAATGTGTGTCCTTTAAAAGAAAGGCAAACTGAAAATGTATCCCAAAACCTCTAGTTCCAGAAACGATTTAAAGTTACTGGAATGTCACCTATTTTGTGTTGATCTTGTTTTGTGTTTGATTTGTGCTTGCTCCACTATATACCCCAAGTTATGGCTAATCATAGGATTTACCATTTTGACTTCTTAAAAAGTTCAAAGGAAGTGTTCAAAGGAAATTAATACTTAAGAAAACACACACGACTGAATCACTATCTACCGCGGAGTATCTCTACCTTGCTCTTTGAGGCGGATGATCTCCGTGTCCGAGCCGAAGCTGTTCCAGGCGGTGCAGTTGTAGATGGTCTGAAAGTCCGCGGGGACGATGTTACTCATGGTTAACGTGGAGATGACCCCGTCCTCCGTGCTCACCGTCTCCACCGTGTACCGGCCTGACGTGCCCGACTCCAGAACCGTCTCCTTCCACGACCACGCCTGCAAAAACAAACACAGAAAGGCATGGTGGCTGTACCTGATTCTGTCCATGCAGTGGAGCCAAACTCGTTTTGTCCTTAACGCAGATATATATGTATTGTAGAAGCAGCTCTCGTCCAGGCTTCATTTATAAACTCGTTGTAGAAATAATTATGATGCTGGGAAAGTGAGGAAAAAATAAGGTATAGATTTTTACTGGAAGCGCCACGAAACTCCGCGCTGGCAGTCATGGTGTCAGGGAATCCGTATAAGATTGTGGATTATTTTTACGCACCATGAGGGACATAAGAAGGGCAGAGAAACTCATTTTACAGGATTTATAAAGCTCCAGATCGACGAAAGAAGCGGATTTCTGCAACAAAATGGACTGTAGTGAGTCAAGCATCTCATTAATTAAGCTACAGCATTGCACTAAAGCATTGAATGGGTTTTTTATTTGGGGAAAGATTTAACCATCGTCTCATTACGATTCAAAAACTTTATTAAGAGAGCGAATTGGCCATGTTTTAATTGATTGATTGATCTTTTAAGTATTCACCTTATTCTGGAAGTTGCCGTACGCGCCGCCGTCTTGTTTCCGTTGTATTAGTTTACATGGAGCAGACGAGCTCAACAGAAAATAAGTTTTACATGGACTAAAAAGCCGTTTTCAGACTGACCAGGAAATCTGTGCGATGTTGACTTGTTGTTGCTCGTGTTCATTAAACATTTTACACAAATCAACCGACTTTATGTAACATTTTAGCTTCGAGACTTTTCCCTCGTTCGTCATTAGCTTTAACGGAGTTCTCGTTAAACGGAACTGCGTTTACAACAAAAGTGCGTATCTGTGGCAAAAAGAGGCAAAAGTGGGCGGGGCAGAATAAGGTGAATACAAGCGCGAGAAGTTTAAAGAGAAAAACAGTCAGAAATTCCTTCCAAAACAGCTTTTGCATAATCGACTGTTTAATAAAATCACAAAAAAATGCCACATTCTAATAGTCAGGATCAAAAACGAATAATATAAATAATAAAAGTTTTTATAATAAAGTATACATATCATAAACATCTCCATAGACACTTTTTGATTATATTAGAAGGTGGAAAGAGAATCAGATGTCCAGGTTTTGCAGAGTTAGGGCACAATGTACGTGATCTGAACAAGATGTATTGTTATGTATAGCTTTATTTAATGACAAAGAAAGCTAAATTTCAGGCTCTTTGCCATTCATTACTGCTGTTTCTTCCCTGTCGTCATGGCTTCAACAAAATAAGTCGCGTGATACATCTTTAAAGGTCCCATAACATGCAAAATCGACTTTTCAGAGGTTTTAATCTTCCTACAGTGCTATTTGGGCCTCGTATGTGTGCCCAAAGTGGTTTTTTGATTGATTCCCGCATGCTTTCGCTAGAGAACTGTCTTTTCCGTCCCCCTCGGCTGAGCAGCAGACGGGGGCTCCTCACAAGGATGACGCGGCTTCACCAGGATGACGCGGTGTTTAAGCCACGCCTCCAGGAAGCGCGCAGCCGCAAGAATAAAAACAGCTAATGCTAATGCTACACAGTAATTACACGATGGATACGACAGATCGAAGAGTTAGCTTGTTATTTACCAAACTGCAACGTCCGTCGTCGAGGTACTGGAGCACGTCAAACTCCAGGTCAGATCCAGGACGTAGGACTCAGCACGACGCACCGTCAGGACGGATAAAATGTTTATTCCCGTGTTTGTGTATCGCTGTTTACCGGAGCACACGGCGCATACGCACTATCTCCGCTCTAGGCTTCGGCACGAGTTGGGCGGGGGAGGCACGCGAGTTGGGCGGGGGAGGCAGCCTGCTCTCTGTTCGGGGGGGTCAGATCTCAGAGTGAGTCGTTTGCTTTTACAAGGAGGGGGGCCAGTCCAAGAAATGGGTGTTTTTTGGAAACTGTTATGTTATGGATATTGCACAACGCAAAATTTTATCAACAAAGCCCTTAGAATAGATTGTGTAAAGGGGAAAATAGCAGAATATGGGTCCTTTAACATCTCCCAGGTTAGGGCGTGATGAGCGTAAAAACTATAATATCAATCGACGTCAAATAATTAAGAAAAGTAAGTATAAAATAGAACAAAAGTGTAGTATCTAGTTGCAAGAATGACCACATTTTGCCTTAACTTTATAACTGTACCCTAACCTCAGACGAACCAAGAAATCCATAAAGAGTTGAGGGACGTTCCCACACACATTTAGGATATAACTCATGGTTCACACTTTGAATCGTCCTTTAATGTTTCCTAATTATCTCCAAATGGGCAGAAATCAAATGTTCTCATTTCACCAGGAGAATGAGACCGATTGGACTGCACTAATTATTAATGCTTATATAGTCTCGCCAGCCCCGGACATCATGCTGCTTTCATTGGACTTTATGAAACGCAAAAAAATGGCTAAAACTTCTGGTGGAGACCAAATATATTGGAGCTAATTTGAAGTTGGACAGTAGTGGAGAAAATCCTGTGTGATGTTATTTTTCTTTTGAATTAAAATATTTCTACATTCCAAAGTAAATCAGAGTCTTTACTGATGTCATGTGTCTTTTAACTCAGCAGTATAGTGATTTGATCAAAACCTACTCAGTTATTTATGGACTCTGAAAAGTTTAAACTGAATATACAAGATAAAACATTTACAGCTCTGGCCATAACTTCAACAATGTCCCTCTCTTATCGACCTTTTTAACTTGTCACATGTGCCACCGTACACTGTGACCATCTTTCCTGTTGTATGAATTTTGTATAGAGGTTATGCAGATGACATCGAGTTACAAGTTACAATTCTGCTAAACATTCAGTTTGGATGGATGGATGCTTTATTGATCCTCGAGGGGGAAATGTACCTGACATTAAAAAAAAAGAAAATCAAGTAAATAGTTGTAGACAACCAGATAAACAGCAGGAACACTGCAGTTACGCTCACATTTACCACTGATACGAGCTTTGGAATCACACACAGAAGTCCTGACATTTATTTCCTTGAATAAAATGTGTTTGATTCCAAGTGTTGTGGAAAATAATTGTTGCGTGGCAGTTGAAGTGTCCTAAACCTCCTACCGCTGTCAGCAAACAAGCTAGCAAAGCTCTGCACAGTCAGAGCAACAACGGAGAAACTACTTTCAGTTTACATTTTACTGTATAAAGCCTGAGAATGATACACATTTAATCATTTATGCTGTCCACAACTGATACTGCCACTCAATCAGAATGTTTAGGAGCATTTTTCAGATAAAAGAATGTCGGTGCATAACCTCTATAGGCAAACCTGTTCTATACATACTACAAAACGATTTTAAAGCCACCCAGAGAAGGGTTGCATTGTTTATTTTTTGGTGCATGAACAGTGAACATTTTACACAAATCAACTGTATTTTATATAATATGAGAGCTTCAGCAGTAAGACTTTTGTCTAGTTCGACATTGAAATGAATGGAAATACCACTTTACCGCAAATGCAAATCACTGGCTATGTTCACATGCACACCACAAGTCTTATCATTATCTGACTTCTGGAATTGTCAGACCATTGAAATGACACGTAAACAGTTCCATCAGATGCGAGTAATCTGATTTCTTTCTCACTGTTCACACGCAGAAAACTATGCAAAAAATGGCGAACTAATGGCGCGAAAAACAAAAATAAAGAAAAATGTTAAAGATCGAAACAAATATTTTAAAATGCATTGTACGTTGTCTTCCAAATACAACAGTTACTTTAAAAAACAGCTATTTAACCCACACACGTCACCAGGTCTTTGCGATGATCAGATTCCTCTTGTGCATGTCAACACACGCCGAAAATCCGACGTAATCATTGCGTCTGATGGAATACCGTAAACCCTCCTCGTTTAGGGTTTAACTCCATCCACACATTCCCCCCATTCCCCATTCCCCTTCCCCGAACGTGTCATGTGACTCACGATGCGGTCCGGCGGAGGGGTGCTGCGGATGAAGCACTTGATCTGGCCCTTCTCCCCGTAGAGCGCCTGCTGAGTCTGGGTGCTGGAGATAGTGGGAGGACCTGCGGACAGCACAGCCAAGGCACAGACACTCAATCATCACCATAAAAAAAAAGGAAAAAAATATATTAAACTTGGCTATACATCTTCCTGGCAATCGCTGCACGTATATTAACCATGAGAGGAGAGGCCGGACTCCAAGGGCAAAACCATGTACTGACAAAAAAGAAAAAATTGCCCGGTGTTATTTATTTGCCGCTTTTAATTGGCTTTGAGCGTAAAATAAACCGCACCTAAATCCAATCTACCTTTCAGATAGACTTTGGGGGCTCTTTACGGCCGCTCCTTGGGATGTAAATCACGACGGTAGATCACATTAAGGGACTAGCTGTTATAAAACCTGTCGATTTATGGCAGACGGCGCGCACAGAGAAGGTTTAAAATATGATAATCACTCAAAGAGGGCTTGTAATCTGAAATAGGGCGTCGCTCGGACCAGGAGGGGTTACCGTGGCAGCGGGTTCCAAAGCAAACAAAGCTGTGTACGGGCGAGGGTTGTTGGATTTTCCGATTTCCGGCTTGGAAAATCCCACTGGAGTAGTTTTACGTCTCGAACTCGGGTAACATTTCAGAACCCTGAGTTAGACGATCCAACATGGCGGCGTCTTCTGTTTGGATACAGTTTAATATCCAACAGTATTTGTGTTATTTTCCCTCACTGTGTGTAATTTTGCAGATATCCACATGGAGCCAGTGACAACAAAAGCAGAAATTCAGCTACGAAAAATGCAATAACACTGTTCAGGTTCAAAAATTCACTTAATTGGGTCCGGATTTTGTTGAGTGTAGTTACAAAAATTTAATTAAAAACGAAATGAACTTGAAAAACAGTCATGAAACTTGTGATCAATAAGCAAGGTTGAGAAGTGACTGTCTGCAAGTTTGAATTATTAATCAAATCAACCATAAATATTAATTATTAGTCATGTTAAGGCACACAGAGAGTGATTGGCAGTTTAGTGCTCGAGGCTGCATATAGGTTTGTGAATGTAGTTAACGATCTAAAGGTGTCATTTTCATGGATAATGTGATTTTATTATCAAACATAGACATAATTATTCTTTATGCAAAATCTGTACGATCATTGTGAGTTTAGAAGAGTCTATGTCTTTTCTCAACTGTATGGGCAGGTTTTGTTTTGATTTACACCTGGTTTAGTCCTGGTTATTAATTGTTTTAGTCTTTCCATTCATAATAATTTGGGTTCATCGATTTGAAGTTGGTATTTGGTATTTTCTGAGTTATCGGTCTTTGTCATTGCAGTTTTACCACATTGAACACGTTATGTTAAATCTTGTATTGCACATTTATTTATCTTATTTTTTGGAGCACTGCGTGAGATTCCTCGTAGTACCTGGATGATTCGATGGAGATAGAAAATAAAAATTGAAACATTCTCCATGGAGACAGATAGGTTTAGTGTAATTATTTAAAATGTTCAAGGTAAAATAAGATCTTCTACCATAAAATTAACATCTCAAGTTTGTGGAGAGACAAGCCCTCCTCACAGCATGCATGTTTTTCAAGGTTTTTTAATGCAATAAAACCCTTAATGAAACAAACGCATTTATTATTTCTATTTTTAACTGACTTAAAAGTAGTCAAACATGATTACAGTTAAGATTTTACTAAACATTTTGCCTATTTATCCCCAGTTTCACAATGTTTATAATGTTACTTCCTGATTGGAGATGGGTAGCAAATATGACAGAGAGAACTGTTACCTAGCAACCATTTTAAAAACAAGGGTCAAAATCCATATAAATTACACAATAGTTATGATTTGACAAATAATAATACCTGATTACACCTTTATTTTGTTAAATGACTGTTTAAACTGTCAGAAAAATGTGTCAGTTGAGTGTTAACTGCCTGTTTATTTTCAACGGCACGTCGCTTTTTGATGACATCACAGAGGGATTCCGTTTTAGAACTCGGCACTGCTTCCTGTCATTTTAAAGTTTATTTTTCAATATGTCTTCACAAACTGCAACTTCACGGATGTAAAACTACGATACATATTTACTACAGGTGCCCTCCCAGAAAACTACGTCATAATTAGAAAAGCCCGAGAACCTGTCAAAATAAAAAGAAAACAGCACCACAGTGTCTTTATACATACCAAAAGTAACTACTATAACTTTTTAAAACTAAATAAACTCGCTCCATTCTAAATCCCTTTATTCCAACAAATACGGACAAATCAATTTCCACAAATCGCTACCCTTGCGCTGAGAAAAAGCCACATTTCTTTTGCCATCCCGTTGCGAGTGACAGGTCAAGCTGAGCGCGGCATACGAAGTAGCCCAGCGTGACCCCCGAGGTGATCGGGACGGCGGCTCGGAAAGACTCTGAGCTACAAAGGGGTCAGCGTATTGGAAACGGTCATAAAAACAGTCATGCACGTGTTGTTTGGGTAACGCCGAGGACGCTGAGTGACACGGCTGACACTCGAGAGGCCTGCTGCAGATTGAGGAAGTGCTGACCAGGAGAAATCAAATATTTCCCATTCCCCACTCAAACACGCACCGCTTTTTTTTCCCCTCTCACACTGCAGGCCCCGAGGGAGAGAGGGGCTGCCACCGCTCACAGGCTAAACACATCAGTGGAATGGAGAAGCAGCACAAGAGGCAGCGCTGCAGATAAAAGCGGATGATGTTCATTTTTAACACTGCCATAAAGAGTAGAGTGACAATATAATCCCGACCAAACATTTTAGGTTTACATTTCCTTTATTGCATTGTTTGAAATTCAAATCCAGGCTTATTCAACTTCAGGCCCACGGGCAAAATCAGGCCCGGCAAGCAATCTGATCCGGCCGTGGCCCATCTTCCAAATACTAAAAACTGTATTTTCTCATGTTTACTGGGTTAGTCCTGCATTGGTCCTGGTTTAGTCTGGTTTAATTTTGATTTATACCTGGTTTGGTTCTGGTTAAGACCTGGCAACTCGGCAATTTTGCACAGAAATGTTGGGACAGTCTTTTGCATTTTGTTTTTCGTACAAATCTAATGTGGCAGCCGTTGTAATCTTTTAATTGTAGGAACAGATTTAGTGTTGGGGATGTTTTGTGGGTTAAAAGTGGCGGCGCAGTGAGCATCTATCCGGCGCAGAGGTCACGACCCTCGGGAGGATCTGGCCCTCTGGAAGTTTTGTTAAAAGGCTCTCGGATCATTCTTTTTAGGATAGTGAGGAAGGAGAAGAGGTTTCAGAGAGGAGTCAGAAAAGATAATATGCCTTTGAAGAGAAACGAGGACCTAAGATCCAACTTGTCATCCGTAAAAGATCCCGTTCTGAAATCTAAACCAAAAAAAAGTAAAACAACACCTAGATGTATTATTACTATTTATAATTTATTTTCTATAGATCGACCTGTGTGGGTTTTTTCATGGCCAATACTCAACGGTTTCAAATCCAGAAAAAAAAAAGCAATGGCCAATAAACTCTTTTGTATCATTTTCCCCAAATTATATGATTCGAATTTACTCCAAACTCATCCACGAACTGATTTCTATTACAAACTGTAATAAGAGAGCAGTGTTGTCACATTTTGTGCAGCTTCCTCTTTGTACGAAGCTTTTTCTGTGTTCTTTGGGCAGCTGTTTGGCCCATACAAAATAACGGCCTCTGTGCGATTATCAGCCCAATATTTTGCCGATCTACATTTAATTATTGTCCTCACTTTGCATCTCGTGTGATGTACGGTCACCTTTATGTGCTACGCAATTAGCCAATAATCGTTAAGGTCACCGATGAATAAATTACTGAAAGTGTACAGAATGTTCATCGTTATCAGAAAGAGTAAACATATGGCTGGTCTAACCTTGAACGCTCCCGGTCCAGCATGCACTTCAATCCTTACCTAATCCATCCCAAATGTTACTGAGCCCACAACCAAAGCGTTCTTTCAAAAATGTGTGATGTCCCGCCACTCATCTCGCCGCCACATTTCAGTCTGACCTTAAAATGTCTTTCCAATAAACAGCTGTCCATTTATTTCCCTCTTGCTGATTAATTCAAAAGGGCCGTGAATCATTTTTCATTGAACTACGGCTATCAGTCACAGCGCGGATAAAGGCGTGCCGTCGGCCATTAGCAATCGATGATATGCTCCTTATTAACTTCCACTGACAGTCGTGGTGAAGGTTTAAAGTCGGCACGGCGCTTTAATGTCGCCTTTCATCTGACACTGCTGGACAATGTCGGAAATAAAGCGAGCCATGTGATTCTGGCATAAAGTTGAGACAGCATTGGACTTTTTTAAATGCAAAACTGTCAAGCGCTTCAGACGTTTTTCATTCATTAGGAGTTTCGTTAAGAGGACTTTGGCCATTCCAAAAGATAGACAAATGCTAAGAATATTTTTTTTTAAATGTCATCAAACTACATTCTCCAAAAGTATAAGACACACTTTAAGAACCTACTGGCTGACCAGTCTCTAAGTATCATAGACCCTTAAACTATTGCATGGAATCCAGAATACATACTTCTTAATTAAGGCTTAAATAAAGCTAAGTCTGGTCACCACTCCCTCCAGGTCAAACTCAATCCGCTCCATGCAATCGGATAAGTTTATTTCAGAGATGCACGAGTTCATTGGTCATCTATTGTCTAGAACGGGGTTCCAAAACTTTTCTGGCCGGGACCCCCAAAATAGCCATACAATGGACTCGGGACCCCCAAAGCAAAATGAAAATGAGAGTAGCAATAATTTTAAATGTCAAAACATGTTAAATCAGGTTTAATATTGGTTATTTGAATAGTTTGTTGTCTTATTGGACCCTATTTGACTAAAAGATACTGGTATTAATTAAAAAACAGAGCAAATATAATGTCATATTCATTAAAATTACATCTTGAAATCATCTCGCGACCCCCAGCTCATCCCTCATGAACCCCCGAGGGGTCCCGACCCCCACTTTGGGAACCACTGGTCTAGAACACAACCAAACTTCTCTCACCTCAGAATAACAGAGTTTTGAGCTTCAATCATTGATTCAACAGAAATCTGCAATGTTTTTCAGTTCCATGAGATATTTATTACCTGACTTTTTTCACTGTAAGCAGCCATATTTGTTATGGTACAGCACGTCCCTGATTGGCTAATCCACCTGTCAGTAATCAGTTTAAATGGGCACACAGTGACTAGACTGATCTTGATTTGTATAAAACTACAGAAAAAGCTAATTCATTTTAATGACGTCGCAAAATATAAACATTAATTTTGACATTACAGGCTGTGCAGATAATTTGTTGTTGTTTATATGTTCTGTTCAATGAGTATGTATTCATTTTTATGTATTTATTTATGCTCTTATTGTGATTGTATTGTGATTTTTAATGTGTTTTTATGACTGTAAAGCACTTTGTGTTACTTTTTGTGTTACATTTCAATTGATTTTGATTGCTACGTTAAATACACTAAGATAACACATGCGGTAATGGTTTCTGACGAGGCTCTGGTGCTGCTCACGCATGAGCGAGAGACTGATTTCAAAACTATGTTGCGATTTTAGTGGCTGTTGCTAACTCTCCCATTGAAAATGCATTAGAGCCAATGTATGGAACAGTAACAGCCTTTATACTTAAGGGTATAAATAATTTATTTATTTATTTAGTCAGGTTCCTTTCTGGTAATGTAATTTTTTATGTTTTAGCTACAAGATTATAAATATCTCAGAAATGGCTTGAAATGTTGGTGTGAATGGGCCTGTATGTTTTTATTTAAACATTAAAAGGTCTGAAATAAGACAGGTGAGAATTGTGATTATGTCGTTTGTTCTATTTCAACACAGCCAACTAAAAAACACTTCTTTATCTTTTGAAATATAGTACTCATGACTGTAAGAGGCACTTGTCAAAATAAATAACATATAATGAGATTTGAACATTATTACATCCCCACAGTACTTCCATGACCTCCACAGCTTCCTAAACTAAACACTAGAGCTGGCCAGAGTACAGATTCCCATTCACCCTCTGACAGTTCGGCATACTCACCATTGACGGTGAGAGACACTTCCTTCTCCGCGGCTCCTACTCTAGGGACCACTGCCCGGCACACGTACTTCCCAGCGTCCTCCGGCTTCACCGCCTTCAGGGTCAGCGTGTTCTTGTTGCTAAGGACCTGTCCAAGACCACGAAAAACACCTCAGAATCATCATTTTGTAGCTCAGAAGCAATTAGAGGCGTACAAAGGCCCGGCATCATTACCGAGCACAGCAGAGTTCGTTGCATAGTTGAGTGAATAGGTGGATGAGAGCAAGAATTTCTTTTTCAATTTCTGTTTTCAATTCACCGCTACAAAGGCATCTTTAATTGTGTTCTCTTTCAGTGACAATGGCGGTGTGTTTAGTTGTTCAGGTATGTGTCCATGGAGATGCACGTTCCACAGTAAAACATAGCTGGGCATTGTTGCCAGTGAGAGAAAGGATTGTTTGCACTGATTGGAAAGGCCTGAGAATAGTTTGTCGATTGGAGCATACAAAAGTTCGCATTTTGAAAGCGGTATAGTTCCTACTTGGTACATTCACAGAGGATTTGGTTTAGAGCATTTCTGATACATTGTTACGTGGGTAGCCTTGAAGCTGTAAAACTGAAAACAAATGTAATACACTGTGACTGAAAAATCTACAAAGTATTGAAAACTGGAGCTGATGTTCAGTCACGAAGGAAAGTTGGTGGCTTAAACTGGCATTACATAGTGCCGTTGTGTCCTTGAGACAGACACTTCAGAGGGAGGGACATCATCAACAGAATTATTAAAACAAGCATTAATGAAGCTAAATGCAACACCAGGTGTGTTTTTGGGAACAATGTTATAACATGGTCAAAAGCTCAAAATAGTACATTTTGCATAATATGTGTCCGTCTGGTGCACGGTGCCAGAGCGGCTACAGCTTCTGCCTCCCAGCAAGGATATCGTGGGTTCGAATCCCGGACCAGACCAACATCACACGCTCTCTCTGGGTGGAGTCTGCATGTCCTCCCCGTGTTACCGTGGGTTCTCTCCGGGTTCTCCGGCTTCCTCCCACCGTTCAAAGACATGACTGTGTAGGTTAATTGAGAACTCTAAATTGCCCGTAGTGAATGAGTGAATGAATGTGAGAGTGAATGGTTGTCTGTCCTTGTCTCTGTCTCTGTGTCAGCTGCGATGAGTTGGCCACTGTCCAGGGTGTACCCCGCCTAAGGCCCAAAGTCACTGGGATAGGCTCCAGTCACCCGCGACCCCTAACAGGAATAAGCGGTAGAAAATGAATGAATGAATGAATGAATGAATGAATGTGTCCTTGAACAATAATTCACATCACATTTAGTATTAAAAGATGAACATGTACATTTTTAGCTGAGGGTCCATCATCTTTCTCATAAAATTGTTTTTGATTTGCCTGGAAGATTCCACAGTATGATACTGGATAAACTCATCTGTCTTTCATTTATCCAGATAAGGGATTGTTATTGCCAAAAATGTACTTGGTTTTCCGCTTGTCTCCAGGAGATTGCTTGGTTTTACTCCATCTCCAGGAGAACAGAATGTTTCATTCTCTCCACCAGCAAACTGCATAGTTTTAACAATATTAACAATGAGAAAATGCAATTATAGGTTCCCATTGGTGTAATCTAACCCAAATAAATAATAAGGAAATCATCCATATTAATTGACTGTTTAATATTGATTATTTGAGAAAGCTACATTTCTTTGTCATTGCTCAAACTTTGTTATTAGAATATTTTTTACAATTAAAAAAAGAAATTTCAAGTTTCTGTTGATTAAGTTATGCAATTTTATGACAATATAAATACGTTAATAAATACATCAATGAGTTTCTGTATTTGGAGAGGGTTTTTTTTCCCAGCATGAACTTTTTTTCTACAAACTTTCTGGAAAACTTGGACCCTACAGGGCTGTAAAACTTGGCTGGCAGTATGGACATCGAGCAAGTGATCAATGGTGGATTCTTTGTGAAACATTCTTTACCAGTGGTGCTCAGAAAGTTTGGGAATTTTCAAACTGACAGTGCCTATATCTGTATCTGGCAGAAAAGACACCAGTGCACTCGATGACTCACATTTGATAGATATGTATGGACCCCTGCTGAGAGACTTAACTTTTGTTCCAGACCATATTGGCAATGGAAGAAAACATTGCTTCCAGACTGGATTTGAAGTGTGTTACAGTATTTTATGACGGAAAACTGTGAAACTTTTTGGATGACTAAACACTATAGAAAAATAACACGTGATAGATGTAGAGTAATACTAAAATGCGATGATTCTCTATTATATTGTAATTTTGTAGTAAATATTCTTAGAGAAAGTCAAATTATGTTACATTTTATGATTTTAGAAAACTGTCAAGGTTCTTTATATTAAAATAACTTGCCACTACATCAATATAGTACCAAATATTTCGTACCTCGAATCTATAATCTGTGCAAAATTGACTTTTTTGAGCTTTTAAATTGTTGTCTTGTCATCGAAAACATACCTGGAGTTATATATTGCTTCATTCATGCTTATTTCATTGTACTCTCAGCCTCAGAAAATCCTTCATTTCAATTTTCCCAGATTTTTGTGTCACACGCACAAATCTGTATTTTAAGTCTAAAAACTGAACAGTCACGTTGCCTAAGGGCTTCACTGATTTCATTTTTCATCGTTAGAAAGTTAGGAAATTCTAAATACTAATCTCAAAGTGACCAAAAGCGTGTTTAAAGGCAACAATGACGCAGGATATAATACTTTGGGTTCGGTGAGGTTATGCTATCATTTCTTAACACATTTTTTTACTCCACTGGTCGATATCCTGAACCTTATTTAAAAATGTATCCAGTCCAGAACCAGTGAATCTTTCCATTTAACTGAAACCACATGCACAAATACTGATGTACCCATTGCATTCAGGGTAAAAGTTGTTGGTACGCAAACTCAAGGTGAAGCTAGGATTTTATTTTAGAAACAAATCCTGTTTCACACTTACAGCTCGGAAATGCTTTGTCTCTGCAACATTTTTACCTTTGATTGACTATGGGGATGTTCTTTACATGGCAGCATCATCCAAGTGCTTACAGTCATTGAACACAGTGTATCATTGTGCCCTGAGGTTCGTGATTGGATGTGGTCGCCTCACGCACCACTGTGAGCTCTACGCTAAAGCCAATACACCCATTGGATGCTCCTGGTTTACAAGGCTCTTCTTGGCTTGGTTCCCTTTTATTTGTCCTCCCTCCTCCAGAGAACCACTAGCCACTACTGTTTGCGTTCAAATGACATTTATCATTTGCATGTTCCTCGTGTTCGAACTGAGCTGGGAAAACAAGCTTTTAGTTTCTCTGCTCCTTCTTCTTGGAACACTTTACAGACGGAAACCAAATGGTCTGATCTTGTTTCCTTAAACACATTTCGTTCCTTTCTACAAAAAAGACAGAGAGTCTCAATTTCTCAGTGCTTGTGCTTTTAATCTGTTATTGTGAACTTAATTTGCTGTGAAACTATAGCACTTTCTAATTATGGCATTTTATCTTATGACTGTTGCACTTTGTTTCAGTTTCTAGACACATTGTTTTGTTGTTTATGTATCTTTAAACTTGTGATACTCCTGACGTGTGCTGCTGACCACTTGGCCAGGTCCCCCTTGAAAAAGAGATCTCGATCTCAATGGGTGTTTTCCTGGTTAAATAAAGGTTTAAAAAAAAAAAGTGATAAACCTACCACTCCCAGGCCTTTCTTCATCCACACTATAGTGAGAGAAGGATTCCCGGACCAGGCGCAGCTGAAGACCGCGTCAGAGCCCAGGTCCACTTGCAGAGACTGGGGTTCAGCCGCCATCCTTGGACCAACTGGAGGAGTAAAACAACCTCAAATCAATCCATCAGTCAACTGCTTAAGTTAACATGATGCCACATTTCGACCGGTTCACTTTTGAGCCTGAACGGGACAGTGTACAAGTGTCTTCCCCCGTCTCCTCGAGCGAACAATTGTGAATGAAATTATTGGATAAGAGAGAACGATGACACGTCAGAAATGTTCCGCGCAAAATGCATCAAACATCGCCAGAATGGGATGTTAAACCACGACGTAGAGGCGCAGAAGAGGTAAAGAAAACGCTGATGATAAGCAATAAGTAGTTTCTTGTTGACTCTAGCTTTAACCACATTTCACAGCGTCACAAACTTGGAATTACTAAACGTCTTTTTGTGAATCGCTGAGATTGGCTATAGGACTAAAGAGTGTAATTCAGGTACCAGGGCCAGACTTAAATAATCATAAAGAATAATTTTGTTATTAATTATTTAGGTTTTGTAACTACGCAACTTTTTCCTTTTAATTTATACTTTTTTTTCCCTCCTGGCCAAAAAATCCATGCATGTGCTAAAGGGTTTGTGAGAGCTAGGAATGAGTAAGAAGGATTTAAATACCTATGTCCTTGTTTCACTGCTTGAAAAGTAGGGTTTAATTAAGGAGTTAGTTAGGAGTTAAGGTATTCATTTTGGGTATCTTATTTAGTATTTGGATAAACTAGCTCTTACTGAAAATTGGCATTAAAAAAATAAATAAAAAACGAATTTTGTCTCATTTTTGGAGGTGAAATGTGAATAAATCCCTTTAAATGAATCTCAAGATTGCAAAGTTTGGTGCTACTTTAAGACTTTTTATGTCTCTGTGGGAGAAAAATGGATTTTGAGAAAACATCCTTCGAAGTTACAGAATCTCATATAAGTTGATTAAATGAATTAATAAAACTTCGTTGGGTGTAAATTGGTCAAAGATGTTGTTTTTATGTGAAAGCTTATATGTTTAGACAGAACAAATTTCAAACAAATTTGAAAAAAGTTGTCCCTAAACTGTCTCTTTGTTCTATACTGAAAGGAACCATTTGTTCTAAATTGACAAAGACTCCCGAGCACCTTTTGAAATCCTTTACCTTTCATTATTTGTGAACTGAAATAAATACACAAATAAACACACTGTCATCTTTGCGACTCATTGATTTGGAACATTTCACATTTCTCTATCTTCAGCTGTTGACAGGTACAAATCCCATGTGGAACGCTGAGAGGGGCTGCATTAGCTCTGCGGTGGCGGCTGTGGAAAGAAGTGTCTCATTTGTCAAAAGCAAAAACACAGAAGCATATGACACAGTTCATTTGAGGTTGACTTGGTTCGTGAAGAGAAATAATTACACCCTGACACACAACGGCTTCATTTGGGTTTAACAAGCGACACTTTTGTTCGAGGTCTTTCGTTTGATTCAAAGTCAAAAATGGCAGTATCCTCTGAGAATTTTATGTCGTATACATATTATTCTACACAGTTTGAAATAGGATTCACTGATCATTTGAAATTTAACATTGCAGGTAATAGTATAATAAGTTCTAATTCATTTTCAGTTCCTGTTTTCATATAATCTCCCTTCTGTTTACAATAGTATTCTTGCACCTTGGTAACGTGAGAGATAAAGCCAGTCGAATGCTAATTAGGACTGGGTGCCAAGTAAGGTCCGAGAAGTACTGGAACCGTAAGATTAACATTCTTTCGTTGCCAACGTTCGGTTCCTTGACTTTAAATATCCGCATCGCGACGCAAACAAACAGCGCAGACCAAACTGAAGACTGCGCACACGATGCCTGCACAAACAGTCTTCCGTGTCCATTCAAAGCACAGTGTATGATCTTACCTGTAAACAGAGGAGATGAAGAAACAACAGGTCCAGAAAATACAGTCTTCAGTGGGAGTCTTATGTCAAAAGTCTGCTTTGTGTTAATTAATCCACATCCGTTCGCAGTCTGCAGTGTTCACGTGAAGTTGAAGCCAAATAGATGATCTGATCCAAACTTCGCCTTAATCCTCGCGCTTGGTCCAGGTAAGAGCGTAATCTCACTATAAATGCATGTGGTGTGGTCACAGTCCAGTGTGACGCGCATCTGTCAAGCTGTGGTCGGTGTCGAGTGAAGTTGCAAGAAAAAACTAAATGTAATCGTCCTTCTCCGTCAGGTAAAGGTGCAGACTCAAGAGCATGCATTGTGCCATACACGCGGAGAAAACCAAAGTAAAACTAAAAAGCAACACTCAGAAAAAATGGAAGGCACCATAAAAGAACCGGTATTGAAAAGGTATCGTTAAAGTACTTATACCCGAAAACGAGTAAAGGTACCCAGCCCTAACGTTAATCAGGTACTTAACAGTCGTGACACAGCATTGGGCAGATCACAATAGGGTTAGAACCAATCGAAACAAGGCTAATGGGTAAACAAAGGCAGGGCTGTATCAGGTTACAACTCCTCCTTTAGGATAAGACTCTGGAAGCTCGGGGACTGTTTAAGTGGCCATGCTTTTTCACAAATCTGCAATGTTTTGATATCAGTCAATCTTTTACATTAGCTGCATTCAATCTGCATTAAGACAAACCGTCAGAGTGCAGCCCTGATCTGTGCTTTTCACACCTATAATGGTTTCCCTTCACAGTTCACACCGCACTGTTTACGTCTAAACGCAGATCGAATTAAACGTGAATGGTGCGTTTTCTGATCGTCACTGTCGCGTGTATAGGACCTAAATTCTAGCTTCTTGTGTCAGTACCATCAGATTGAAAACGACTTTTGGATGGGAGCTGAAGTGTGTTGATTTAAAAATGTGTTACTCAATGAACAAATAGTATACAGTCTTAATAAGAGAATCCCTGAAAGCACATTCACTGTAAACGTGTGGCGGGTATTGTACGCACAGTAGACGTCCACGTTGCGGCTGATGTTGGTGTGGCCCAGAGCGTTGGTGACCTCACAGGAAACGGGCTCGGTGAAGAAAGAGTGATCCACCACCGCCTCGTATGTGTCCCCGGTCACATCCGGGATCACACTGCCCCCTTTGGCCCATCTGAGAACAACACAAAAAACACAAACTTTAGGTAAACTGCAGCTTTGGAAGAGGACTTGTTTTTGCTCATAGCAAATTGACTTTGAGGACAAAAATGACTTCCACTTGATCTGCCGCATGCTTAAGTGCAGATTTGCCAAGTGGCCACATTATACTATCATTAATGAAGGATACTTCTGCTGGGGTAACGCAGCAGCTGAGGGCCCAGCTCCAGATCTACAGCTAGGTTCAATAGAAGCTAAGAGTTAATGGAGGATTATTGTGCGTGATTTAAAGATGTTTTGGAAATCCGTCCTAACACAGTGAGACTTAAAGCTACATCACCAACGTTTTCTCTTATAAATGAAGGGATTTAGATGATGTTTCCCCCCCATAAAGTGCACTGAAAAAACATAGCTTTGTGACAACAATCTGACCACCGCACGCTGTTTCGATCTAATCTTAACACATTTTTTAGATCGCACACTTGTAAGAAAGATCACTATATGGTGTTTTTGGATGCAAGCTGACTGGCTAGTCTTTGGTGGTCCACCCTGCTCTGCTTCTATGTCTAAAAAGCTGTTTTAACGATGTACTAGTGGCCAATAAAGCCATGCATGTGAATACAGTAATGTGTCAAAAGGGTTTCAGAGCGAACAAAATGGGGACTAAACCAAGGTAAAACCAAAAACTATACCTGGACAACAAGTCCTGAAACAGGACAAACATCTACATTAGCACAAACTTGGGCTCAAATTAGGATCAAATAAGCACAAATTTATGCCAAAGCTTCTGATGATTGTCTAAATTTGCAGCAGCCTTGACCAGCGCTCCCTTGAAAAAGACATTTTCCTGGTTAAATAAAGATTAAATACAACAAATCTATTAAAATAAAAAAAAGAACAATATCTTATTTATTTCTATCTAGAAGCAGTCAGTCCATATTTCAGCCTTCACATTTGGTTAAAAAAATATATTTAAAATCTCAATATTCAATAGAAATAAATCATTAACTATTCGACTAACTGGACTAGTTGCAAACGTATCTATCTATTTGAACAACCACATAATAACCAGATAATTATTTTAGATTTATTCAGTGTAAACCACAATATCGATCGAGAACAACTTCGTAATAGGAAAAGGCCCATCCTTGCTGACTTTTACCACATAAAAACATGGACTCTGTCACATTTTTACCACTGGAACTTGCCATAATCAGGTACTGCTTTATCAAACAACGCTCTTTTAAAGCATCCAAAAGTGTCCATTCCGCTCTAATGTGATGAATAAAAGATCGGCCTTGTCTAATTCTGTCATAAATATGATAAAATGTCACTTTTGGTCGGCCCTGCTCGTTTTCACCACACAACACGGAGTCAAGAGTCAGAAGCGCTTAGACGAAACAGCTCTGTGAAAAGACTGGAATGTAAATGGATAATTCCGCAGCCTTTCGCGACCTGTTCTGAATAAAACGGTACAAAAGAAAAAAAAATGTGAGTGTATTCTCTAATTCAAATATTCTCAGACTGAAATGGGATATTCAGAACTTCGAAAGTGTTAGAGATTAGTTTAGTCATTGTCGAAAGCCAGGGGGAAAATGAACTATATATTTGGATTAATTCTGTGTGGAGGATGTAGTATGCAAATATGCAACAAGTAAAATGATCTGCACCGACAACAGGGTGTGTACTCCTTTTCACAAATAAAATTCAAGCAATTTTCAAGCACCTTCAAGGTAGACCCGCAGGTTATTTCTAGCACTTTTATACTTAACTCGGCCCCAATGCACCGCTGTTTTTTTGCGTTCACAACAGTAACAAACCTGTAAATCCATATCCCAATTGTGGTTTCTGAAATGAATCGTAGAAAGGGTTTCAGGGGTAGTCATCCGGACGCTGTTTGAAGATCGAGACGTTTCGACTTTTATCCAAAAGTCATTGTCAATCAGAGAGCTGGTATGGGAACTTGGGCTTATATGCTACTCTAAGTAGTGGGAGTCCTGCCCCCAGGGAGGAGTCACTGGACACCTGTCTTCGTTTGGAAAATTGTCCGGATGACAACCCCTGAAACCCTTTCTACGATGGACCACACCTGGACGAATGAGGGTTTACATCGACGATTTCTGAAATGAACAAAACAATGTAATATGTCCTCTCCCAGTGCATGTTGAGAATGTGATAAAAAGTATCAGAGAAAATGGTCTTGGTGAAGAGTGATTTGTTGGAAATATTGGGCAAATCAGAAGTAATTTCCTGTTTAGGGCATTTCAGGAAGTTGCGTAAATTCCAACTCAATATGAAAACACAATCACATTCACGGCTCGTTCAGAGGTTCGTTCGGAGTCAACGACCAACTTCCCAGCGACAAACAAACATCGGTGTCGTGAGGAAAAGTGCTGCTTCCGTTCAAGTAAACTCGTGCCGCTGAGTTCACAGAAATTAAGGGTAAAATCTTACTTCTGAACAGCAAATTGAAGACTATTAGCGCTCTTTAGTGTCAAAACGTATAGGATACAAATTAGACATTTTAATTTTAAGCATTTTCATGTCATTTTTCAAAAATTCAAGCACTTTCCCAACCCTCAAGCATTTTCAAGGATTTCAAGCACCTGTATGAACCCCACAACAATTTCATGGATACAAATCATCAATAAAGGAGCGATGCAGTTTAATTAGGCTAAAAACAATAGCTGCAAGTGCTGAAGACGGTTAGCTGCATATTAAAGAATAATTTGAGCAAAATGATAAGAACAATTCTGAAGATTGTGGGAAAACTTGAAGCGTTCTGATTTCTCAAGGAGAAATATGCCAGATAACTCAAATGCATAAATGAATCATTAATTAACAAAAAATAAACATACCATTGGTAAAAAGTTCAATTTTGTTTTTTAAGATCTTTGAGTAAATTGTTTTTCTTAGGTGGGTAGAACTCAGTTGCACCCATTAGATTTAGGACCTGCTTGTGTAACTTTTCAAAGAAGTTGGTTTTTTCAAAGAGTAGTTTTTGGACACCCTTTTACTCTTACTGAAGTAATATTTGTTTAATAAAGGAACAGTACTCTTGTTTGAATAAAAGTTTTGGTTCCTCTTCCCGGCGATAGTGATAAAAGCTTTATGTTGACAATATTAAATGATTTGAACATTTGTGTTTTTTGTATCACTTTGCAACAGGAGTTTTTGTATCTATCCTGTGAAAAAAAACATTTAATGACAAGTACAATTTTATTAAAGGTGCTGTACCTGATTTTACTGTTTTAAAACATAAACATAACTAGCTTGTGTTAAAGTTTTTACAGCAGGCACATGTATCGCTTACTTACCTAATACAGTCCCAGCGTTCTAAATTTTCACCGCAATGAGCACTTTTAATGAGCCATCACAGGTGAAGCAAACATTAGCATGCTAACGGCACACTTCCTGTTTCTCGTATATATCTAGTCGGGTGAAAATGAGACACAACTTTGACTCTGCATCTAACTCTGTGCTGGGGCAACATATATTTTACTTTAAAGCGCCTCTGACAGGTTGGACGACTAATTTCACTAAAATGCAGTTAAAATAAATCTAAATCTTCAAATTCTGCTCAAATCTTTTCAAATTTTACCCCAGTTTAGCTATTTTGGTAGGTTTTTAATTATACTTCCTGGTTGTAAATGATGACATCACGCTAGGAAATTACCATAGCAACCATACAATACACTGGGCCAAAACTCCTCTGATGTCACAGATTTTTTCACTGACAAAAAAAAATATACATTATTACATTTATTTTGTCAAATTAATGTTTAAAGGGTCAAAAAGGTAGTTTGTTTTGTGTAAATTATGCAAAACTTTTGTCTCCCCACTGTGATGTCATCAATTTGTTTACTTCCTGTAATTTACAACTTATTTTTCATCTTTTCTCCACAAATAGCTGCCTAATTGGTGCAAAACTATAATTTATATTTACAAGAGGTATTAAGACACATAACAAAATTAGAAAATCATAAAAACCTGTCATACGCACTTTAATACATTTAATACATGCAAAATCAGGTAACATATTCTGTTTTTCACGTTTTAAACAGTAAAAATCAGGTAAAGCCCCTTTAACGTCAAACTAGAAGATGTTACAACATTGTATGCATGCTGTTTTTTTCTTGCTAGTTCCAAGTTTGTGAATTTTGTTCACAGCCAATTGTACTTTTACATGACTACTAGTATTAGTTCTTATTTATATTTGAGGAACCTCCTATTGTTTGAAGAATATAAAATGTATTTAGTTACAGAATACTCAGTCCTGCATTAAAATATGTTTTGTTTTTGCTGTAAATATAAATCGAAATCGCACAGTAGATAATAGATAATATAGATTATCTACACAAGTTGACATTTTCTAACAGTTTTTTACATAGGACACATTTGAAATCTATTCTTTTTTGTTTTCGTCATTTTGAACAGTCAGCCCTCCCCAGTGTAACCCTCTTGACCCCCTCACACTGTCTGTCTCTTCTGCTGACTCCATCACTCGTCTGTCACAGCCTTCCTCCTCTGCCACTCTCCAAACCCGACCAGACAGCTCTCGGCGGATCCCTCTTGATGTTGTCCCTGTCCCTGTCACTCCGCGCACCGGCCTCCCTCTCCCCCGACACCTCCTCCTGCCAAAAAGACAGGGTGACCACCTTGTCAGACTTCTTCAAAAGGGATCGTACGTATTTGCTCGGTGGTGATGCGGAGGAAAGCGTCAGGGGGAATGTGCATTTACAGTTATGTATTATGATATGTTATGGTCAAAAAGGGCGTGTTATGATTGTTTGTGTATTTAGTGTGAACCCTTTTCTGACATTTTTGCATTTCTTTTTAGCAACTTGCAGAAAATAAGTCAATGAATATAGAGTAATAATTCTTTTTGCACATAAATATAAAAATGATCTTTAAAAAGCACACATTCATTACCTCCTTCTTCACTGTTTTCTGTCGCTTAAGTTTCCCACAAAAAAAGTAAAAACGCGGAGACATAAATCCATTGGTAAACAAGGTAACGTTAAGTTTCGTTAACACATTTTAATATTTGTGTCTCTTTTGCATGTTTGTTGATTAAATGTCAAAGTCGATTGATTTGGGACGTTTAAAATTTTGATGATTTAGACCAGGAGTGTCCAAACTTTTTCCATCGAGGGCCACATATTGAAATACAGACCAATCGGAGGGCCACAAATCAATCGTGAAACGTTAAAAAAGCTGCATTTATCTGATGTTTTAAGCACCACCACATCTACATTCAGTCTCAGTGCCTTAATATCAGAGCTGTATTGCACCAAAATGTTAGTTATTTCGGTTAAAATTGTAGAAAATGTTAAATTTGCTGGGAAAAGTACTTCTTAGGACAATGTAGGCCAATCACTAGGAAGACTGAGGGGCGCATTTGGCCCCCGGGCCTTAGTTTGGACATGCCTGATTTAGACTATTCGCCAATTCACGAATCAGTTCTTATTTTTAATATTTTATTCAATTTATGCAAATCCAATTGCCTTTATTTACATATGATACACAGTATATGTATTTTTTTATAGTCATAAAACGTCTGTAGTATAAGTATAATTTGCAAAAACGTATAACTTTCTATCTGGCTTGAAAAAAAAAAAAAAAACACATAGCGGCCTTTTGGAATTTACCACTTTGAAGAAAAGGAAGTTTTTCATCTGTAATTGTGATTATCTGAGCATTTTATCTATTTGAAATATTAAACATGGTCTTATTAGTAATGTATTTGTGGAATTTGAAGTGTGACGGTTGTATAAATGTATAACAGAACATAATAGTCCTAAAAATGACACTACAGCAGCAAAAATAGAAAATAATACCATAGCAAAGTTGTTCTATGGCAGGGTTAAACTATAGTATTTGTAGATTATTTTAGGTTTTGCTCATTATAAACCAATATTTTTAAACCTCTCCTGTGTCGCAAAATGACATTACCACTTTTAAAGCTTCAAAAAATGTTTGCATGGATTTGTAAAATGACTTTATGTTTTGTTTGTGTTTATTACAATTTTGTTTTTTCAAGGATATTTGGCACATAGGCTTCATTGGACAGAACAGACAGTACAGCATGAAACGGGGATGAGACTGAACAATGACTTTGCTGCAAACTGTCGTGAGCCGAAATTCGAGTCATGATTTCGAGTCAATGCTGTACGCTCAGCCACCGAGCTGCAGTTTCAATCCCTTCTTTCTGTCTTTCATTCTTTCATTTCGGTTCATTTTAGCAAAAGCACAAAATCACAGCAGCAGTCGCCTCGCAGGGCTGCACAAAATTGTCGATTTAACCAGCAGAAAGTTAGAAAATCAAACAGTTGTCATCTGTTTGGATGTTGAAATATTCTCTCCTTTCAGTGCCTTTTTTTGTATTTGCCATTTGCAGAGAGACAAAGCAGTGCGGCCGACTAACCCCAGTGCCAGCTTGGAAAGTCAGTATGGAGCTTTGATTGAGAGGGGAAAAAATTAAATATTTTATTCTTGTCCGTTTAATGAGGATAGAAAAAAAAGAAAAACTATTTAAAGTCATTATTTTTTACTTTTAAATCATTTTTTTGCCTGTAAAAATAATAAAAACGAAAAAAATAATTTGCCATAGACCGTGTTGAATTATACATTAAAGTCTACATCAAGCATGTCCAAACTAAGGCACGGGGGCCAAATGCGGCCCTCAGACCAATTTTTCTTGGCCCTCAGGCTTCCTGGTGAATTGGCCCACATTGTGCAGGGTAGTACTTTTGCATCAAATTTCAGATTTTCTACACTTCTAACCTAAATAACTAACATTCTGGCATAATACAGACCTGATATTAAGGCACTGAGACTGAATATAGATGTGGTGGTACTTAAAACATCATATAAATGCAGCTTTTTTTAACCTTTCATGACTGAGTGTGGCCCTCTGCTTGGTCTATATTCAAATGCGGCCCTCGATGGAAAAAGTTTGGACACCCC
Organism: Rhinogobius similis; assembly: GCA_019453435.1. Classification (NCBI taxonomy): domain Eukaryota; kingdom Metazoa; phylum Chordata; class Actinopteri; order Gobiiformes; family Gobiidae; genus Rhinogobius; species Rhinogobius similis. The sequence continues at coordinate 6,751,798 of CM033637.1, forward strand.
TGGTCTACATTAAAGCACGCTAAGTTAAGTTTTTGTCCCTTAAGGCGAGACACTACAGGGGAAGAGGAAAAATCTTACCTCTCATAATAAGAATAAAATGTGTTTTTCATCATGTAATGTTTTCATGTAGCAAACAGAAAGCCTTTTATGTGTACAAACGGCTAGAATTACACATATTATAGACATTTCAATCTGAAAAAGGGACAGAACCAGGTTTTAATTTTTTGGTAAGTTAGTATTGTACAGAGGGAATTTTGGATTTCTTCTTTAGTTTTTGAATGAATTTAGTTTTTGCCTAATTTTCTTGGCTTAAAACAGTAATAAATCCATCTTAGAATTAGATATCAACAAATCCTTCTGTGAGTTCTGTCAAAAAAGAACAAGACTGTCAGGTTTGGTGTGTGTAGGTGCTACTCGACGGCTGAGCTGGACTATGTCTCTATGGGAGAAAAGCATCAGTTTGGATATTTATCAAATTATGATGGTAGAAAAACATGTTGCATCTTACCTAACAGTCCCTTCCAGGAGTGACTCAAGTACCAGGATGCCTGGCACTTGTGTTAACATTCTATCACAGTTTTGACACGCTTCTTCATTCAAAAACGGCTCACACAGAACCCTAAATCTAGCACAACTACGAGAAACTTTTCACTCAAGTTGAGACGCTGCAGGTGAATAGGAAAAACTCTTAAATTTAAAGATATCAATTTGAAACGTCTTGTACTTTAACTCGCATAAATGTCAAATGTCAAGTTTTTCATCAGGTCATGTTTTCATTTAGAAATAAGGCGTTTTATGTGTAACAGCTGCCAAAGTGAATCACATCGTAGCGTTTCGTGTCAAGGTCAAGTCAAGGTAACATTTATTCACATTCACCACAAGCAAAACTGCCTTTACATCTATCTTTGTTTACACGATATATACTGTTTACGAGAAATTTCTTGGAAAAACAGCCCAAACGTAACTAAGAATACGTCTGTGACACAAAATCTGATCCATCTATTTCCTCTACAGCCTTTATATTTCAGTCATGCTCTTTTCCAGAAATACATCAATACATCAGATTCGTGTAGCCGCGTTCGGATCCAGCACAACAAAGCCTTACACCATAGTCTCCTCACATCAAACGTTGTAGGTTTCTTCTGACAAAAGCCCCTCAAGTGTTTCTCTTTCCTCTGTAGATTCGACAGACAATAATAAACGTGCGCGGCCTCGGCTTCTGCCCCCCCATCCCCGAAAAGATTTGGAGACGTGATAGCGCCGGCTTTCATGGTGGAATAGAAGAATAGGATCCATGTTTTTGACAGGCTGCGATGAATCAGTGCGGAGCGTTGATAAGAGCGGAGACGTGAAGCCGCCCGTGTCGCCGCGCGGAGATAATCGGAGGTTCTCTTCGGCGGTTCTGGTACCACGTCAAAGCATGTGTGATACCTGCCTGTCGGGCTCGGGTGTGTTCTGGGGTTGCTGGAGACCGCAGTGTTCATGTCGGGTTAAAGGAATAAACATTTTGAAATTGAAACGCTGACGAGTTTGAGTGAAGACTGCACAACTTATACAAAAGAAAGTCCTCCGAGGCAAAGAGAAACTGAATCTGAGTGGGACTTTCCAGGTCAAATAAAGGTCAAATGAAATCCAGGGAACTTTAGTCTACAATGCTTTTGATTTTCAAAAACAAAATTGGATGCAAAATACAGCAGTTATGCAAGGATGTTCTACCACATGTACTAAGATAGATTATTGATTGTTTTTTTTCTTTTCTCATGGACCAGTGGACAATATAGACCAGGATGTTTGAACTTATTTCATCGTGGGCCGCCATGCTGCAACAGAGACCAAGCGGAGGGCCACCAACTGATAGTTAATATTCATTCATTCATTCATTCATTTTCTACTTATTCCCGTTAGGGGTCACGGGTGACTGGAGCCTATCCCAGTGACTTTGGGCCTTAGGCGGGGCACACACTGGACAGAGGCCAACTCGTCACAGCGGACAGAGAGACACAGACAAGAACAGACAACCATTCACTCTCACAGTCATACACTACGGACAATTTAGAGTTTCCAATTAAACTACATATGCATGTGTTTGGACGGTGGGAGGAAGCCGGAGAACCTGGAGAGAACCCACAGTAACACGGGGAGGACATGCAGACTCCACCCAGAGAGATCGTGTGATGTTGGGGTGGTTTGAGACTCGAATCCACAACCTTATTTTTCTGAAACTTGAAAGAGCCACCGAAATTCAGTCTGAATGGCTAAATATCAGGTCTATCTCACACCAAAATGTTAATTAAAGGCCTGTATTGATTTTTATTTACTCTAGTTAAGATAAATTCTCTTTACTTTACACGTTGTTTGATAGAAGCAACTTCATGGAAAGACATTGAGTCTGAAACTTATAATCTGTGCGTATTATAAACACACTTTGTTAGAAAAGAAGAAGTGTTTGCCAGGGTCACCTCTTTTCACCCAATCAGGCACATTGTACACTATGAATCAAGGGAAAATAAGTCCTTGAACATTGCTTCAACATCAGGTACAGGCCCTTTAATGTGGTTATAATTGTGGAAAACTTGAAACTTGATGTATAAAGTGCTTCGCAGAACAATGTGGGCCAATTCACCAGGGTCAAGAAAAATTGGTCTGAGGGTCGCATTTGGTCCCCGGGCCAGTTTAGGACATTCCCGATATAGACAGTAAAAGACTTCCATGGTTGGCAAAGTCCTGGTTGGCTGCTCTTGTGGCTGGCTGGTGGGCTAAGCACTTTTAAAAACTGTTGTTAAAAATCTAATGCTCAATTTTTAACATAATATTTAAGGATTTTGACAAACTGAGAAGGAAAGCTTGCGCAGTTCAAGGGAAGCAAAGGACCGTTGGCTTTTGTGAATTGAGCCGTTTGTTTTTGCTGTAAACATGCCGACCCCGGATGAAACGTTACAGTTTTTTTTACACCGAATCTTCCAGACGAAATACTTTGAGCCAAACAACAGGATGGAGAAAGAGTGAGGCTTGGAAGAGAGTTTCTGTTGTGTCTTCAGAATTCACACGCACCCCCTGAATGCTGACTGGAATGGAGTTCACAGACGGGGTACTCTTTTGTCCCGAGGGTTGTTACTCTCCTCACACCGGCATGACACTAAATCTGCTCAAAAGTCCTCATGTTGAGCTGCACTTACACATTTGTTTCAGCTTTTTAAAAGTATTATTTAACTGCTCAATGTGCTTGGATTTGTGCCTTGGGGACTAATAGTGACTGATTGATTCTAGTACTTATTACTTACTTAAATAATATGAATTGGGAAAAAATACTATATTTGGCCAAACATATCAACCTCAAAATATAGGCAACTGCTCTGGTGTCTTGAAAAAATGTGTTGAACTCTTACAAACCACACTGCGAAGTCTCTTTGCGCGTTAACATCCTCTACACCCCTCATTTCTGCCGCTTTTCCGGAGCACTCTTGTCGTCGATAACTATTGGTCCGCTCTTTATCTATGGCCCCAGGCGGACATACTGTTATTGTTTCCCAGAATCATTCGCACGTATCCCCATAATAACGAGCCATCGATCACGTCCTAATAACGTCACGAGAGCACGTATTGGCATATTCCAGATGGTCACAATTGCTGCCCACTGATTCCAGCTTGTCTCCAATGACCGAAACATGTTTGGACTAAGTAGCCGTACATGTCATATTAATAATACCAGCCTTGAACTTTATCGATTTGAGACTAATGGTGCTGTCATATGTATCGGCACATTCAGGATATGGAAATGGTAATAGATTGGGCATAACTGCGTTGTCTAAAAATAGAAGTTGCAAAGAGAAGTGGAGTATTGCCAGTATTCTGATCAGTGTTGTTGTTTCCTTGGGCAAGAAAGAAGACGCTTCACACACTTCTGCCATAGCGTGAATGTGAAGTAGCTTTGTTCATGCCTGATGTTGAATGCAAGGAGAATTAAATATACTTTACTATTTAAAGGTTAGATATTATGCATTATTCATATTGTTATTGGCCTTTAAACATTCTCTTGAGTATCTTTACGTTGACATCTCATGGTTTAGAATTCAACATGAATACACACAATGGTTTGATGTGCTGTTGGTATGCTAAGCTACCACGCAGTTGCAGTGATCGTGTTTAGACGGAAGAAAAGCTCAAAGCGAGACGATGATTTAAAGCCGGGGTACCTGATTTTCACACTGCAGAACCAGAAGCAGGTTTTTAATCGATCTAACTCGTCTGGCACATCATCAAAATCCACATAGATTCATTTTTGGACCTGTGCACAGCTTTGCAACAGATATTTTCAGACGCCAAAGTGAAACTGGGGAGGACCACCCGAGCGCAGCCAATCAGAGCGCTGCTTCTAGCTCTTACTTCAAGACAAAATACGTTATTAATAGATGCAGACAGCACGCAGAGGTCTCATTGTTGTCACAAAGTGCTGCTTTTACAAGATACTCTTTGATGGGAAAGACAACATTTACAAATTTACACCCAAAAATGTCAGATACCCCAGCTTTAAGAACTTAAAACAGCTGAAGATTCTGGGATAAGTGTTTTCAACGATAGGACGGGGATATGTGGGAGAGGATTTTCTAACTTGCATTCCTCATCCACTAGCGTGAATGAAGCTAAAATGCAACTCCAGGTATGTTTTTGATGACGGAACATTGTTGGAACAGGGTCAAAAGCGCAAAAAAGTCACTGTAGCTTTAACTTTAACTTAATGTTCAATTCTACTATTTATTTTCATTTATAACTTGTTTTATGCTTTCGGGTCCGTGTCCTTAGTTTTATATGTTTTACTCTTGGAAAATTGAAAAAGAAAAACTATGTAAATATATTTTCTTCGGTTCAGGGTTCAGAAGAAGTGTCAACAGTTATTTTAAGCAAACCAAACAAGTCAGCGTTCACACTTGCCACGATTAGGTCCTGCTTTGAGCCCAGTTTAGTCCTGATGTTGGTTTTTGTCATGTTCTAGTCCAGTTTTAGCCCTGAACTAATCTTGATTTTGTTGTGGTCTATGTGCACGTGTGAACTGTGAAACAATCCAGTCTTTGTGATGAAATAGCCTATTGTGCTCTGTATGCCGGCTGATGCACAAGTTGCCTATAAAAATATTTAACAACTGAACACAATTTTCAAAAACCAAAACATTCTTATTGTATATAGATACTTGTTCAGGCATATTGTTTTGATTCAGTAAAACAGTTTTCATGTGACTGAGCATTGAGAGATGACTTAAAACTGCCATTCCGCAATTTGAGTAATTTACCAAATTTGTGTCAATCAGCTAGTCGTTAGCTTGACTACATTTTCAATTTAAATCGCAAGAAACTGTTAAAACTGCTAAAACTCTTCCCTGTCAGTTGTGGCTAAAGTTTGCAAGTCAATTAAACTAAATACAGTTTGCCAAGAAAGTTTTGTGACGTTTATTTTTAGTTAAAGACGTGTCAATTATGGTGACTGCTGTAATCACAAAACAGCTTGAATTTTACTTTTAATTTTAAGTCGACTGACCTCAGTGTTTCTCTGAACTCGTCTGTCTCCTCAGGTTTAACTTAAAATAAACATGTTTGAAGAGTAAAAAATATTGATAGCATTTTAGATACAGTTTGTCGTCCTATGTGTGGCCGTAGTAAGAGTCCAATTAGGGATAGGCCTGTCATGATAACAAATTTTGAAGTGCGATATATTGCTGATATACAAAAAATATCACACTACTGAGAACCCCCCAAAACTGCGACCATTAAAAACGCGCTTTCAATTAGACAGCACTAAATCTTGAAAACCATCCATCACTAACCCTGCTGGCCAAGCCTTAATTCGGTCCTTCATGCCGTTTATCGCACTAAAGTGACAATAACAACAATCACTCCAACATTATTAGCCAGAGCGGCATTGTCAAGACGTCTCCGACCGTTTATTTTCCGTCGATAAAGGAGCCCCGCCCTTTCCTTTCTCCCAATCACTCCTTCCACAAAGCACCAATTTGCTCTTCGCGTTGAATGATGCGCGGCCCGGACCAGACTCGCAATCGATTGTGTCGGATAGTGACTGGAATCCGAGTGGCCTATTAGCGCATTCCCATTCACACATTTTTCAGCACCCTCCGTCCTACCACAGAGGGCGTCACGGTAATGGGGGGCTAAAGTTAGCTAACTGCGGCTGATCCTCTGGCCTGTAAATTGGTGTGATAACGGCGGTTCGCTAGGTGTCAAGCCAAGCCTTTTCCCTAATGGACGTGTTTATTCCTGCCGTAATTGTCAGATACTCGGGCATTCACTTGATTAAGAAGAAGTCAGCGCTTCGTTATACAAATAAATTGTCGGCTGTTGGTTGCCTTGACACCTCGCGCGGATTGGAGGCGTTTGTGTGCAGGTGGAAAATGCAGGCACGCACGCTAATAGCAATTGTTATTTTAAGTGCAATTTTATACAGAATTTATTGTACAACTTGGTATGTATGTGTGAGTAAGCAATGCGCTCTGGTTTAAATGGTGGATTTGTGAATGGCATTAATTATATAGTTACCACAGCACCTGTCACTATGATGCTAAGAGGACATGTGGCCATAAGCTTAGCGGAAGTATTTTATAATAAGAAGAATGTTAAAGTAAAAATGGCAGCAAATGTCCAAAAATCTGACATTCCAGTGGGCAGGACTTGAGCCTGTGTGGACAGTGTCTTAAAATAGTTGCAAAAAAGAAAAACAATACTGAAATGGTTGGATTATTTAAGAGGCAAATGGGGGATCTGTTATGTTGCAAAATTGACTTTTTTGAGCTTTTTATCATGTTATACTGTTGTTCCCTCATCAATAACATACCTGGAGTTGTATTTAGCTTCATTCACACTTACACACACATTATGTTTGCCAGGTTGTCTCGTGCGCTTACAAACCAAACAATCTGTTAAAATTCAATTTTTTCTTGTGTCACATGGACAAACCCAGACTTCTCCTGTGCAGGTTTAAGTCCATCATCTCCGTACTTGTTATGTGGTCAAATTGTGTTCACAACAAACAATAAGGAAAGCAGTCAGGTTTCCAAAGGGATTCTTTCTTTTTTTTTTTTTTCATTGTTAATTCCCATTGCTGACAGCAGAGGGCACTCTAAATATTTAGACTTTTTTAAAGATTTGTTGGTAGGCATTATTCACCTTATTTTGGACATTGCCTTACGCGCCGCCGTCTTGTTTCTGTTGTATTAGTTCACATGGAGCAGACGAGCTCAACAGAAAATAAGTTCTACACGGACTATACAGCCGTTTTCAGACTGACCAGGCAATCGGTGCGTTGTTGACTTGTTGTTGCTCGTGTTCATTAAACATTTTACACAAATCAACCTACTTTATGTAACATTTTAGCGGCGAGACTTTTCCCTCGTTCGTCTTTAGCTTTAACGGAGTTCTCGAAGTGTGTTTACAACAAAAGTGCAAAAAATGTCAAAAGTGGGCGGGGCAGAATAAGGTCAATTGGACAGGACAGTTTAGCATGAAATGGGGATGAGATTGGGGAAGGACATGCAGCAATTTGTCGGAGCCGGATTTGTACTCATGATGCGCTGTCCACATGGGTTCTAGGCACCATATTAAAATCGAACCTGGATTTTTAAATAATAATTTTTACAGTAAAGTTAGGTTAGCTGGTGATCTGTGCACAATTTAACGTATGCAATTTGTTTGTCTCCATGGAGATGTTATTGTTTTGCCTGGAGAGTTGTGGATTATGGCATTTAATTGATCTGTTTTCATGTTGTCAAGCATGTGATGCCACCAGACCTTTTTATGGTTCCTTGGAGAAGGATGCATGTTTTTCAAGATGTTTATTTTGCTTGCCAACTGAAGGGCTCTGTGCATAACAGCACCCAGCTAGCAAAGTGCCAGCTCAGTGTTAGCGGCACGACTTCCTGTTGAATTCTATCTCTATGTGGTTTTCCAGGAGTCCCTCTAAAATCAGTAAATCCTGACAGATCAGGCAGTGAATAGTAAGCTGTGGGTCGATGGAACTGACAACATAATAAAGACTTCACAGATCAGGTGAATACTTTGCAAGCGGACACTTCTGTGTTGATAAAGGGAGGTGTGTGTGTGTGTGTGTGTGTGTGTGTGTGTGTGTGTGTGTGTGTGTGTGTGTGTGTGTGTGTGTGTGTGTGTGTGTGTGTGTGTGTGTGTGTGTGTGTGTGTGTGTGTGTGTGTGTGTGTGTGTGTGTGTTTGTGTGTGTGCGTGCGTGCGTGTGCATGTGCGTGTCTCAATACTAGGCATGATAAATATTAAAACAAATGCAATTATTATTAGTTTTGAATAAAAGTTAGCATTAGCTGTGAGAAACTGTTTCCTTAGCCAACTGAGTGCTCTGCACGAAGCCCATAACAGTAATGGGATTTGAACTTCTATCCTTCTGGTAGCAGGTTAAATAGTTCTCCCAACTTCTACTGCCACCTCAGGTAAAAAATCTTTCTGCACTTTCTAGCACCACATCACACAATGGCATACTTATTAGGACATTTTCTAGTGAAATCTGCCATCTTGGTTGTTTACCACCTTGTAAACGCTGGCTCTACATCACATAAATGAATTGGCCTGTCACAAGTTTGGAAATGATTCGCGAACAGGTTTTGCTCATTTTCTGCCAAGTCTATGAAGAAGCTCTATTGCCCCCCCCAAAAAAACTTCTGAATCAATCACAGCTTCCCATTTATGCTTTACCAAAAATCCAATATGTTACAAAATGACAAAAACTATTCTTCCTGTGTTTTTCTGTTGGGTTGGCCAGGCTGGTTTGGCAATTTGCTGTTGGGTTCCTCGATGTTGATGGATGGAGGTCATTTACCGTTTGGTCAGCAGCATCTTGGGCACTAGATCATCTCTGTGTTGGCCACTGTCTCCATATCTGACCTCCTGTTCAATCACAGCTACCCCGTTCCTCCCACCCCTACCCCGGCATGCAGCGATAGACTGGGGCAAGGTCAAGTGTCGGCTGGCAGATGGCATCAATCACAACGGTTACATGCGCGCCAAGGAAAACCGAGTGAGGGGCCTGGTCCAATTCTAACGGACGTTTCGAAATGCACGTAAGCCCGGGATCGAGTTGAATCTCAAACGTCCCAGCGACACATGCGGAGAAGTCTAGCTGTACTGGCCTTGCATGTAACCACGGTCCGATAAAGACGGGTGAAGACAAGGAGAGGCGCTCATCTGCACGAGGTAAGAAACAGCCACGATATACGCCAACATATACAACAGTCGAGACTTATGTTTGGACGTAGACTCGCTCATTTTAGATCAGCAGAGAAGGCCGATGATGATCCAATTCTGAATTTTGGGGTCCCGATTCAATTAAAAAACAATTCCCGATTCAAAAACAATTATTAATTAAATTCTAAAGAAAAAATTAGCCTTTATAGCTTGTAAAATATTTTGTAACATCCAAATACATATCATATCGTATTAAACTTATGTGGTTCTATTTGTCAAAGTTAACAATGATGAATTTAATTGCCTGTTCATGAAGAATAGGGCTCTGGTTGTGGCTGTAGTTAGCGCATTAGCTTTCCTACTTTGCTAACAATAACAACGCAGCACAAACCATGGAGCAAAGTGAATAAAAGTAGTGCTGATATCTTGTTCATCTCTCGTCTGTCTCTCCCTGGGCTCACCTAAGTCTCCTGCTCTTTCTGAGCTTGGTTCATGCATATGTGTGTGTGTGTGTGTGTGTGTGTGTGTGTGTGTGTGTGTGTGTGTGTGTGTGTGTGTGTGTGTGTGTGTGTGTGTGTGTGTGTGTGTGTCAGTGGCAGGACTTCCATAAATAAACCAATTTATGAGTCTGTGAAAAGGTTTCTCTGGATAGAAAGCTCCTAGGAAAGAGTTCTTAAAACTGCAAATGAATTCAAATCACGATTCATTTTATTTAAAAATTAATTTAGTGATATCTGAAAATCAAAACGGGATCCCAGTCCAGTAAAGATCGTAATGCAAAGGATTTTTGGGGGAAAAAAACACATAATAATAAAACAGGTGAGTGGAAAGCAAAGAGATTTGATGGAAGGATGAGTGACAGTGTCTGATGGCACTGAAAAGCAGAATGAATGATGCTAAAGAAAGAATTCTGTCCAAAAAGACAGTGCAAATAAAACAAATAATATATCAAATAAAAAGGCATTTTGAATGGTTAGAAATGTGGGACAAAGCAGCTGCAGAAAGGAAGGAAAAAGAAAATGAAAATAGAGAAAGAAATATGAAAAATTTAGGTTGAAGGACCATTTCAAGTCACACAACTTAATTTATCTGCACTCTTCTCTTTTAAAATATTTTTATAATGATTATGTATATCTTAATCTGTTTTGTAATTTTAATGTAATTTTATTCTGTTGTGTAAAGCACTTTGAAGTGTTTAGAGGGGGAATTTTTTTGTGACCGCCAGTGAATGCAGCATAAACTCGTCGTAATTCAAATTTGATTTTTGAGAATTTGGAATCGATTCAGACTAGACATATAGCCATCATTTCAAGAATCTTAAACCCTAGCAAGTATGGTTTTATTTGCCAAAAGTGTGGTTGTGTGTTACAATCGCCCATCACTGTTTTTATTAGAAATTAAAGCTGCAAGGTTTCGGTGTTTCTCTAAAGCTGGGGCTCCTGATGTTCACACCGCAAAACCGAAAAGTGGTTTTGTGGTTTTTAAATCTGTGTAACTCCCCCTTGGCGCTCACAAACCCTTTGTTACATTGTTAACATCCACAAGCATAGATTTTCGGTCTCGTGCACGCTTTAAAACAGCTTTGTTCAGACAGCCAAGTGAAACTCGAGTGGACCGGCCCAAGCACAGCCAATCAGAACGCTGCTTTCAGCTCTTACTTCTGGATTACTAAAATGGAAAACACAAAATGTACTGATTTAAATAAAAAGGAAAAAAAAAGTCAGGTAACCCAGCTTTAATGCTCTCATTGTGTTCATATTCAAAGTGAAATACTGTTCCGAGTCAACCTTTGCATTAAATATTATGTACATTATTGCGTTATACTGTTTTATCCTCAAATACACAACTGTAATCCTGTTTGGTTTCACCATTTGGTTGAAATTTTCTATGAGAGGAATTGAAAACAGGAAGTGGTCACCCATATACTCTTCAGCCCTTCATCAAGACTAACTGATCTGTCATGCTTTGTCATGTTGCAGCCAGCACAATACGCCAGACACACAAAGGAACAACCCCTATTGTGCCTTGTTATCCAGAAACGTTGGCATTTTAGAATACTTGATTTGTACTTTATCAAATTCTAAGTGAGACAGAGATTCATCCACTTCTAATTGTCAATGATCAGTTTGTCTCTTTCACTCCAGGAGTTCACAGCCAATCATTTGTCACTAACAACATTTGGAGCAGAGTTCAGACTTTCAAAGAATAAAATGGACTGTTTTTTGTGTTAAAGGGCATTTCAACTTTAGTAGACTAACCTGTCTCTCTGTAGTCTGTCTTGTTTTATTGTAACTGAAATGTCAATAAGAACTGATCAATATAATGTGGTTAGTTTTAGACACCACAAACTAATCTCAGACTCATCACAAACACTGAGCTAAAAACAATAGCTGCTAGCATAGAAGTAGTAGAAAAAGCTGGTATAAACTTAAAAAAAACAAAGGATTACTCTAATATGTGTGAATGAAACAGAACACAACTCCAGGGACGTTTTCGATGAGGACACGACATGAGGGCTCAGAGAAGTCAGTTTGGAGTTGGAGGGATTATTGGATTGAACATTTAGTTGTTGTCTGCAAATTGTAAAGCTTTTTTTTTCCTGGGTTATGGAGTCCAAGGAGAAAACTTTGAAACAACATCGTTCTGTTTTTCAAGGCGAAATGTGTTGAGAGGACCACTCAGGGTGCATTCAAAAACTCAAAAGAAAAGAATGTTGAATAAAAAAGAAACTACTAGATAAACAGAATTGCTTTGTGTGTGATAGCCGTCTTGTTTTGTTGGGCAAAATGAAACAAACTAAATGGAAAACAAGAGTGTAAAGTTTACCACCATAGATAGAAGGTCACATTCACTAAAATGACAAGAATTTTAGCATTAGTTTATCAAAATACTTTCAAATGAAAATATCTTTCTGAAGTGTGCTTGGTGGAAATACGTGGAATGTTTTGCCTTCTCGAACATTTGCATACACATATTTTTCAAATGTTTCTTTTCAAATTGAATGCCTTGAGTACAAAAACAAATGTGCATTGTCTGAGATTTGTCAATGGAGAGCAAACAGGTGCGTTTTATACTATTCGTTCGTTTGAAAGGGATAAAGTCGTCACAGAGGGATTGGTATTTGCAATATGTTTCTTTTCTTTTTGCAAATAGACCCCTCCACACTCCTTTTTAATTACTGTTTTAGGCATTTTTCAACTAAAACTTTTTCATATAATGTTTCTATTCAATCGTTCTTTTCCAACTACAAGGAAACAAGTTTTTAGAAGAGTCCTGGCCCTAGAAACAATCCTATTGTTCTTGTTTTACAGTTAACAAACCAGTGCATGCAGAGGTGGTGAAGAAGGCCACACCATTCTGGGGAATCAAACCCAGAACTTACTTGCTTTGAGGCTGAAATGCTAACCGTTACGCCACCATGTTTCCCCAGAAGTATATAGCCGTGCAAGCCCAGAAATGGTCCAGTATCATCTTAACACTTTTCGATTAGTCCTGGCAGAAGGAAGGAGTTATAACCTGAGACTGCCCTGCCTTTGTTTACCTGATATTAAGTGCTAGCCTGGTATCGGACTGTTCTCTTCAATCAGCCTTTATTTCAGACTTCAGAGGTCCATATAAAAAATGTAAAAGCCCACGCAAAACGAACGCAATGTAATCAAGTTTCAGTATTATTGCTCAGGTAAGAATGGTGCACAGGTAAACAAATGCAGGGCAGCTTCTGGTTAAAACTATTCCTCTCACAGCAGGGGTAATCTAACTTGGTGCAGTATAAATTATAGCTCGACCATGACCTTCAGATTGAAAATGACTTCGAGATGGGAGTAGAAATGTGTCAATTTTAAAACATTGACCTTCAAGTGGCAATGGCAGGGTGGACTACTTATTCAACTAAAATGAGTAAAAGATAAATATACAAATTTTACCCCAGTTTAGCAATTTTTCAGCTTTTTAATTTTACTTGCTGGTTGTAAATGCTGACATCACACGAGGACAGTACTTTGTAACCACACTGTCAAGCGGGCCAAAACTCATCTAATGTCACATATTTTTGTTTAATTCGACAAATAAAAATATATTTGAACATCTTTATTCTGTAGTCGTTGTTCTGTTATGTTTAAAAGGTCAAAAAAGATGTTTATTTTGGGTAAATTATGCATAACCTTTGGATGGAATGAGTCTGAGTCTCCCTTGTGTGAGATCTTATTAGTTTGTTTTTACTTTCTGTAAATTTCAGCATATTTTGCAAGTTTTCTCCACAAATGGCTACTTGAGTTGTGTAACACTATAATTTGTATTTACAACAGGTATTAATACGCCAAATAAAGTGAAAATAAGACAATCATAATAACCTGTCGTACGCTACTAAACTTCAAATGTTTAAAGAACACAATAATCTGGCCTTCAAACTTAACAGTCAATTATTTTTTTCATTTTTAAATACTAATTATTGCTATTATTCCTTGTCTTGACTGTGCCTTCAGCAGAAACGTGTTGGAAGCCAAAACCAATTAGGTTATTTACAGAAATGTGCCTGTGCTTTCTTTCTTACCGCCATATTGAACAAACATTTCAACATATTGCTGAAAAAAGACTTGTTTTGATGCAACTTCATAACACACAGATTGCTTGATGTCTCATTACCTGCGTCGCCAGATGCTTGAAGTCTCTGTAGGAACAACGCTTTTCTCCATTAGGATTCATTTCAGTTTCTGCGTCTCTCGGTAAATATTTTCCACTTGTGCTAGAACACCGAAATGACATTGACAAGACCAAAAATAATATTGCCTTGCGGGATGACAGCATTTATACTTCAAACAGCAATAGACTTAAAAAAGTTATTCTACGGATAATGCGGGCTAATTCATCAGGAGGCCAGAGGGCTAAGGAAAACTGGTCCACATTTGGCTCCCGGGCCTTAGTTTGGACACCCCTGGGATAAGGTTAGGAGTTAGCGTATTAATTAAACATATTATGCTACAACGGATTTTTTGAGCATTTAGCCATGTTCTATCAATGTTCCGTCATCAAAAACATACTTGGAGTTGCATTTAGCTTCATCCACGCTATTTTGAGGAATGCTGCTAAGAAAATCCTCTAATTTCCGACCATCAAAAACACTCCCTGCTGAACTCCCTCGATCAATGACGTTTTTCCGATTTTAGACGTCACTCATCCGAGAATCTTCGGCTGTTTTATGTCCTTGAACCATTGCCAGACTCATTTCTAAACACGATCATTGTAGCGTAACTCGTGCTACTCCAAAGGCTCGAGTAATAACATGTTTAGTTTGTGTAAGTGCTATGCAGCCAGTAGATGCCGCCAGGGCAAACAGAACCAGATACAGATGTTCATTTTGTTTTTACAAACTTTTTTTTTAGCTCTAAAATATGAGACGCTAAACTTACTACTCAAGAGCACGTTTAAAAATGCATAATAGTTTTTCTTTAAGTAGGTATTAAGCTTGAAAATGCTTAAAGGACTATGAAGTCTTTGTTCATGCATTATTAAAACTTATAAAACGTGTTACAAATTAGTTTTGCCAATTGATTACATTGTATACTGATAAGAATTACCTCAAAAGAAAATTGATTGAAGGGGTGCACGGTGGCAGAGCGGCTAGAGCTTCTGCCTCTCAGTAAGGAGATCGTGGGTTCGAATCCCGGACCACCCCAACATCATGGGTTCGTATCCCGGACCACCGGCTTCCTCCCACCGTCCAAAGACATGACTGTGTAGGTTAACTGGTAACTCTAAATTGTCCATAGTGAATGAATGTGAGAGTGAATGGTTGTCTGTCCTTGTCTGTCTCTCTGTGTCTGCCCTGCGACGAGTTGGCCACTGTCCAGGCCCAAAGTCACTGGGATAGACTCCAGTCACCCGCGACCCCAAACGGGACTAAGCGGTAGAAAATGAATGAATGAATGAAAATCAATTGAACCTAATCTGCCTAGGCCCTTTATAACGTCAAATTCAATACTATTACAATATTTTATCCAACAATAATTGTAACACTACACTCGAAACTTGGCTCTACACCCAGTACTTAAAAGAAAATGGTGGCTCATTTCGGTCCGACATGATGACCCATTGTTCCATTTTGTGTTCTATAACTCAGCTCCGATCACAGCCAGACGCTCGAACAGCTAACAGTGTGTTATCTCATACTCCCCGCAGAGCCAAGCATCACACGCCCCACGTACCGCGCTCCTATCATGTCTTCTTCAGCTCCGGGAGGTTCGTTGGGGTCGGGCCTTTTTGTTTTGTTGTTCGTAACCTGCGGAGCGCTTACCTAACAGTCCTCTGACCTGGACCACCGGCGTCGCACAACAAGTAAACCGCTGTGAGAAAGTGTGGAGTTGATATGTTGTGCGTTATTAGTGTTATTACAGTGCGGGGTTCGGTTTTAAAGATGCGTAGTGTAACTTTTGCTCTTAAGCAGAATGCGTTTTCAAATGTACAGCTTTGTTAAAAACATGAGCCGCAACAAACAAATGGCACAATGAAGTCCTAGAAGTTACATTGTCAAGCCTATATAGCTCAAATGTTATTGGACGATTAGAAAAGAAACAGAAAGATCTTTACTTGAGCAAAGAAAAAGTCGAGACGAGTCCCAAAAAGTATTGTTCTGTCAATCAGTTATTGAACATGACAGGCCTACAAGTTACAAGCCAAATCTGTGGAGAAATCTTATGCTCATTCAATAAATTCTAGCTTATCAAACCAGTACTTTCCAATTGAAAATGACTCCTGGATGGCAGTTTTGTCTACTTGATTACTTTTGAAACCCTTTCTACCATGGACCTTTCCCCTCCTGGATCAATATATATCTTCAAACACTTTTGTTGTAAACTGTCTTTTATATTGACATTCCTTCCTTTGACTTTAAAACTCTGTAAAACTCCCAACAATGGAAACAATTGATGGATACCAGTGGAATGGATTTTTGGCAAGAAACTGGATGACAAGGACAAAACCAACTAGAAATGAAATAACAAGGGACTTTACAATAATGTACATTTTACTGGTACTTGAACGGACAAATTGGACACACATTGGGACAGATCCATTGGGGGACCGGTTCCTGACTGACAATCTTTGGAAGAACACGGTTCCTTTAATAAATTCTAGCTTCTCAAACCAGTACCTTCAGATTGAAAAGGACTTCCGGTTGGCAGTTTTGTCCACATTATTACTTTCGAAACCTCTTCTACCATGGACAAATGCCAGATTACATTGATTTATGGCTTCAAACACTTACTAAAATACTTTGTTTTGTTGTAAACTGTCTTCTACATTAACATTCCTTTTGACTTTAAAACTCACAGCAATGGAAAAGATTGATGGATACCTATGGAATGGATTTTTGGCTGCAGCTAAAGAAAAAAAAAGAATTATGACAAGGAGGGGGACCTATGCTTTAATTCTTTTTGTTTTGTCTGTTCGCTCTCTGTGTCTGGTTCTGTTTTTTTTTTTTTGTTTTACTTTATATAAAAAGAAAAGAAAAGAAGAAGAATTAGGCTACTGTTTTGTATATTTTGTAAGGTTAGTGGGACTTCATTGGCAGTTTTACTAATTATATGAGTGTGGTTGGGTGAGGGGTTAATATTATCCAAAAAACATGTTCAAATTAGTCAGAAATGTTCGATGAAAGGTCAATGACTGACATTTGGAGCAAAAATCTGCAAAAATATGATGTTTTGCAAGCCTTTTGACCATTTCGTATTCATTATCAAGCCCCAGTTCCAATAGAACATTTCTCATTGGAACAATAGCTTGGAAATGAATAACAAACGGTCAAAAGGCTTACAAAACACATTCATCTACTTCTTTGCAACCATACGTTCTGAAGCAAATCCAGCTACAAAAAAACAATACGCCTTGACAAACCTCATGTTTTGAAATTAGAGTATCTTTTTAATAACTCCAAGTTACGCGGAGCTGAATGCGTCAAAGTACACGACATATCAAGCGTGACTGACAGCGCTGCGATTGTGGCCCTTTCTTTTCATTTAAAACTTCATTAGATCGCAGAAACCCATCTCATTTATTTATTAAGCTTTCCGAGGCTTATGCGAGTGGGCGACTGACAGCTGTGACTGACAGCTCTTGTGCGCGCCGTAACCTCGTTTGTGCTAATTGAGCATTATTACATATAGAACAGTTTTTCTCCTTGGCCCACAGCTGTTCCGTGGTTACACCAGCATTAGCAGACTGTTGGCTTGGAACGTAGCCTCCGAGCAACGCAGCGGAGTGCATTACCAATATTATGTGACCTGAAAGCGTTGCTGAAGCTTTGTGGGTAGAGGAACACCTGTCAGATGTTTGAAGAGAATTACAGAGCTCTTTGTTTTTTTTACCTTTTGACATACTATGGGAAATGCGTAGAATGTTTGTAGGTAAACAAGTATAATTAATTAGAATTGTTTTTTTTCTAATTGTTTCGCCTGGCTGCTGCCGCTCCATGGTGAGGCCCAATCCTGACCTGGACATCTCTTCCCCACCCCCTTGTCCTACTGTTTCATTGTTAATTTTCTTTTTTTCCTTCTTTCTGTTGTCTTCTTTCTCTATAACACAGAACAGAAAAAATGCAAGAAAAAACAAAAACTACGACCGGAGAGAGAACAGGAGATAAAATAAATTTAAGAAAGGCAGTAAAGGTCATCCAGAGAAAGACACATTTAGGCCAAAGTAAACGTCCCATTTCCGCCAAAGTCGTTCAAATTTGAGTGAACACAAGCAAGGGGGGCTGAGTGGTTCCTCTGACAAAATAGGGACTTTAGACTTTAGAATTTAGGGACTTGGTTCTTAGTACTTTCATGTGTGAAAACGCCTACTGTCAGTCCAGCCCTTGATTGTTAATGCAGTTTGCGTCATTCATTTGTTTGGTGATGGCCTTCTTTCCTGCTGCCAGAAGTATGCTGCAATTTATTGTGTGGCAGGAGTTTTGAGGCCCAAATACGTAGTTCTGAAGTTGAATGCGATGGCGACGTTAATCTTAGTCCACTGTTAATCTTCTGTTGGTTAAATCAACAATAATTTGACATAATTTGTCTTAATAAAGCACGAATAAAGACTTAATCATGATGAACAAATCGTTTATTCAGGTTTAGTACTTCATTAAGGGGTTAGGGTATGAATTAAGCCGGAATCATTCTTAATAAACTATTTGCTCATTGTTTATTACTTGACTTGACTTACCCAATATTCATATACTGGCAATCAATCAGAAATATGCCAGAAATATGTGGGTTATGTATCTACTTTTCAAATAGTTTTCACAATTTACCCAATTAGAATTCTGCATACATCTCCAAAACAGCCATCACAATGTTATCTATTGTATTTTTCGATTTTTTTTCCCTCCTCCAACCTAAGGGACATTTAGAACACCTGAATAATGCGTAATCTACTGTGACCTTTCGCAACAACCTTTTCCTCTTCGATTTAGAACGTACATAGCAATTCCAATTCCATTTAAAACTATACAAGCCTCACATATAATTCGCTGTCGTCCGAAAATGGCACCTTTGACCGATTACATGGACAAATATGCACACGAAACAACTTTTTTACACGTAGGCCACACCAGAACAACCACTCCAGACAGGCGACGAGACAGCATTTCAACCAGTCACGGCCAATTAATATGGAGCGCTTGTTCCCTTAGTGCAATGTCCAAACGGCTCCTGGTCTACGCATTTTATTAATATGAATGAGGATGGAAGACTATCTTATTAACTTAAAACACAAGCAGAGTCCTGGACAACATTACCCTTTGCGGATCGTCATCAATCTAGATCCCGAGTTCTTGGCCAAAAAGTTTGTGAGGGATGATTTATCTTGTAGTCGGAGGGCTCTATCTCCTCTTGTGTTGAAAAAGCTGTAGGCTCCATAGTGGTTCCAATAATTAATCTGCCGGCGATGTGGCCAAAGACGGTGCCACGGAGAGGGGGCATGGGCCAGCAAGATGTCATTAATCCACAAAGTCTACCCAGAATAACAGAAAAGTCACTGGAGACTGAAGCAGAGGGTTGGCGTCAAGGTTTGTTTCTTAAGCTGAGGTTTTGGGACACCAGTAGTGTGTAAGGCATCATCATTTATTATTTTCAACCCACATAAAATAAAAAAAGATTCTGGCCAATCCTTACTCAGTTAAAATGATCAGTATATCAGATTTACATATTGTACAGCTTAATACCAAAGACCTACTAAAGCATATTCTTCATATTATTCTTGTTTTGTCTAAACTAGCAATGTATCATGGAGAACTACAGTAATATAAGCGCATTTAGGGTTTACTTTGAATTGTTACTAGAGCTGGGTTTATGCAGGTTTCAGCAAATCCAATCTAATGCAGAATTTTTAACGTCATAATCAATGTCAAAACAAAACAATTTCTGCTTTTATCATGTCAAAATTACAGTTTTTAACCATTCCATTGGGCAGTGGAATGTGAAGAATATAATCAATTCATTAATATATTATTCAAAGAGCTAGATTACATTAAAGTTAAACCATGCGCATGTATGTTTTGAACCCTGTTTTTTACTTTTTAGATGATTTGATCAAAGCTTTTAACATCTAGATTCAATAAATCCCTTACATCTGGGATTCAATATTTGAATGTCAAATTTCAAAGTAAAAACTACTGTCACAGACACACTTCTTATCGGCTGATACAGAAGCTCTGGGGAGATGATAATTATTTGCTCTTATTTTTATAAAGTTAATGTTCTGATAGATACATCTTTTTGTCAAAATGATTTTTAGATTTATTGCTTGTAGGGTTTGAATTTAATGCTTTTCAATGCATTATTTTTGCCAAAATCTCTTTAACAACTTTTAATGACTTTTAATGCCCCGCAGAAACCCTGCAGAGGTACTATGTAACATACAATTAACAACAGAAAGTGATAACTGCTTTTGAGTCTTACAGTTACAACACAAAAGGGTCAGTCAGCGCTGGGACAAGGAAACAGGATGAGAAATGTTGTCATGGATATATTGTTTGCTTTTGGACTTAGAGTGCAAGGAAAACATCTTGGCGCTAACCAAATCCTCTTCTAGTGATCTCTGCATAATTCAATGCTAATGCGGCGCACATTACTAACGGGACGTCAGAGTCGCTGAAGGATTATTCGTGCTTTATGGTCGGATATTGGAGGGATTTGAACGCTGTCTGTCAAATTGAAATGGTAGCAGGAGAGAAGGAGGAGTGGAACAATGATGAAAGCGTGTCTAGTGGGAAGTGTGGCGTTAACGAATGCGTTACAAGACGACGGCAACAAAGGAATACACTTTTTGGTTTACAAAGCATCATGTTTACGAAAGGGAATGGGGAAAACAAATTGCATTGACGTG
This sequence comes from Rhinogobius similis, assembly GCA_019453435.1. Lineage (NCBI taxonomy): Eukaryota > Metazoa > Chordata > Actinopteri > Gobiiformes > Gobiidae > Rhinogobius > Rhinogobius similis. The sequence continues at coordinate 6,772,366 of CM033637.1, forward strand.
TAAATTCGACCAAGATGACTGTTTCCTTACCTCCTGTTACCTGCCTGCTACATACATCGCATTTCAAGCTTTCCATTCTAGTCATTTCAGCGCCACAGCCTTCTTCTGCCTAATTTCTAACACAGCAGAAGAACCATCAGCCTTTTGCTCTTCTTTCACACTACCTCGAAATTCATAGTATCGCTGACTACCTGACAAAATCGAAGCGCCAAAGCTGATTCCAATAATGTCATGTTGCTGAACTCTCACCTATGCATTTTCTGTATTGTTACGAGTGGAGTTTTCCGAGAAATGCAAATTAGCCATCAGCAGTTGTTGTGATCGTGATTAGACGACAGAAATGCTCACGACTAACGAGTCTAGTGATTGTTTGTGGGTTTAACAACAGAGCCGTAGATTCTTGGAGCCTCGTTACTTATCGAAAAAACGTTACTCATCGAGGGAATTCAGAAGGAAGTGTTTTTGATGGTCTGAGGGGAGTGGTTTTTCTAACTAGGATTCATCAAACTAGTGTGAATGAAGCTAAATGCAACTCCAGGTGTGTTTTCGAACAATGTAAGAACAGGGGTAAAAGCTACAAAAAGTCCTTTAAATGTCTTATTTCAGACAAGGGCTGTACAATATTGGAAATAAGTGCGATATGCAATCTGGGTGTCAAGTATTGTGATAACGATATCATTGCAATATTTTTCCATAATTTGCATATAATTTCTTTTACAGGTATAAAGAATAACAATGAAGTACTCAAGTCTAAAATATAGTAGCTTATAGGTACAAATACATACAGATTGGAGAGTTGCTTTATCCATTACGCTGCAAACAATAACAATACATTACTCAGGAATTTTAACCATTTCAGACATTTTATTCATCTTCATTTATATGTGTATGAATTAATGGAAAAAGTTATGAGGATTTTGAAGCAAGAGTTTTGACAATAAAACACTTCACACTCACTTGCCACTTACTGTGCTTTGGGGGTTGAACATTTAAGTGTGCGTCTGATTGGTCAAAAGTAAAAACAAGCTTGGGCGCGCAAGAAACGCTAGATTAATATAGTTAACAATTTGAAATGATACCCATATCGCGACAATAACAAGTGCTATAACAATTAATTTTCGACATATATTGTGCAGCCCTATTTCAGACCAGCGTTTGTTTTTTCCTACTTATTCACTCCCAGTCTTCTGACCATTGCAAAAGAGAGAGGAGACAATTGAGATAAACCAGGAAATTAGGCTTTTTCTCACAAAATAAGCGCTGATTTGTCCGCCCGGGATGGTTTGGGGTTGTTTGGGAGCATTTAAAGCCAGTTTACATGGAAATTGTGACCCACGTATCAAGACAAGAATCGAATCGTGACCAAACTGTAACTACCATTTGCCTCTTCAACCACCATCAGCCACAGCACATTAATGCACCGGTCCACTCCACAGTGTGCTAACGTACCCATGGATTTAACATCGGCCTATCATTAATTCATTTGACTACCATTTTGTTTGCATAAAAAGCTGTCTTATTTGTACTGAGGCGGTAATTCAAAATTCTCTTGTGCCGTGTAATGTTAAGAATAAGCGAATACCTAACGAGCGCCTGCCATAGCCCTGGGTTTTAATTATGCATAACATCTGCCTCAAAGGTGTAGCTTTGGTTTGGAGCATCTGTCTGACATGCCCTCAGAAATGAATGTTACTGTATGCATCTGGGATATTTCACATGCAGGAAATCAATCTGCAGAAGATCCCTCGCAGTGGATTTTTTAAAAGAGTTGGTTTATTTGTTTTTAGTAATCTGATGTTGGTAGAAGTCAGTATAAATACATACCACGATTGTCACAAAAAAGTGCCTTGTATGATCCTAGTTGTGTAATTGTTGCGGTAGAATTTCCGGTTCTGATTGAGGCCTTTATACATTTGAAGAGAAATGGTGTGATAAAACTGAAGATAGAAAATTGACTACAGAAGTATTGTTTTGAGAGTGACTTTGGACACAATCTGTTTGGAGACCGATAACTTTGGAAAGTCTTGTCGATAGAACAAAACGTTGCTCTGTATCCTTATAACAATAGCTTTTGAGTTACTGTCAACAGTCCTTCATTTTGTGATTAAAGGTGACATTGCTTTGTCTAGGATAATACACAATACAGTATTAAACTTGACTCGCTACAGAGAAAACATGGAGAAAACATCAGTAATTTAATAAATACAACATAGACAAGTTCAGTGTCATCCTGTGGACCATTCCAGGCTAAGCGGTAACAGTGATGGAGACACAAGTCAAGTTTTGACCCCAAGGCACGCTTTGGAACAATTCTTTTAATGGTGGAATTCTTAATATTTCCATGCTAAGGGCCTGGCTCACAGAGGTCTCCTGTGTGAGGTCACCCAAACATAACAAATGTTTTCTTAGTAAATCAAATCTTAACTGGATCTGAATATTTTTTTTAATCATAAGGCCAATCTCAACTATTTGCAGCTAGCTTTGTTTTTTGGTTTATCAGCTCACATAGGCTATAAGCTATCTTTATATAAGAATACATCACAATCGCTGAAAATAGGCTGGTTTGTAACAAGAAGATCAAGTCCACGTAGGATGAGGAATAATGATTTTCTGCTCATCTATCAATCTGCTTGTTTTAACCTCGGTCTGCCTTCTACTTTATCAAATTATCTAGTGCAGTGAGTCCCAAAGTGGGGTCCGTGGCCAAAGACACTGCAGGGGGACCCCAAAGGTCCGCATAACAAGCATAAATGAAAATTGAGAAAATCTACAGTCATTACTATTTATATTTGTAAATTTATGAGCAAAAACGTAACTTTTTTTTTTTAATGTATAACAAATTATTATTGGAGGCCCTGAGGGATTGTCCGGTCGATAAGGGGGTCGCAACGCTGCAGATTTATGGAATGGCTGATCTAGTGCTTAACTCTTAACTAAAGCAGACTCAGGCCAAGCAAGACCTCAGATAGTCAACTTTGGACCCCTTAAACGGGCCAGTACAGTTCACTTAAGACTGTGAAGACACTTTCGGACCATTCCAATCTACTCCAAAGCAGACCTACTACCAGAAAAGCAACATTATGCCCCTTTAAGTATTTCTAAAAAGCTGAAAAATACAACACAGTTGTTCAGCTTTTCACTCTGATAGATTGTTTTTCAACCAGTGTGCCGAGGAACTCTAGTGTGCCATGAGGAATTGCTAGTTCATACTTCAATTTATTGAATAATTTACCTTTTTGGAGTGTCCCGAACAGACGTCTGTACCAAAAAATAACGCAATAACGCAAAAAAACATCGCAATTGCCAGATTTAAAGAACTAGTTCGCGGCACAGACATTATTCGCCAAGTTACATACCGCATTTTATTTTTTAACTAAAACATCAGATTCGGTAATGCTTTCGTTGGTGGTGTGCCTTGGTATCTTTTCAACAACCAAAAAAGTGTGGCGCGGCTCAAAAAAGGTTGAAAAACACTGCTGTAAACAACACAACTGCCACACATTTAGATTGTGTTTTCTCACAGGAGAGCACATTTGTAAAACCTTAAGCGTACGTTTGTCGATGAGTGACTTTTTGCCCGAGGCGCACCGTTTTCTACATGAATCCCACTCTTTACCTCTAATCACAATGGGGAATATCATCTCTCCTGCGGTTGCTTGTACACTTCTCCCTTCCTTCTCTAGCGTTCGACAGCAGCGGTAGGAGAAGCATAAATGTTTGGCTACATCTAACGGGCCTTGCAGTCCCCGCACAGGCTGTTTGATGTGGAAATGACGACCTTCTCGGCAAATACGCGCGCGCCAGCTCCCAGGAGACTCCCGCGTGCCAAAACAGTCAAACAGCTTTTTGTCCACAAACAGACAGCGAGATCGGGTGCCCTTGTGTTCCAATCAAATGCATGACGGGCCGAGCTTAACCGGCGCCGCTCGCTGTCTCATTAGATGCCGCGAAAAGTGACGAATGACGAGGACGGGAGATGACAGCCGCGCCTCGGAACCAAGAGAAACGGGCCGGGCGGGGACAGCGGAGAAGACAGCGGCGAAGACAGTTGAGAAACAGTACGTCCCTCCTAAGGGATACTGAACTGTGCTGGAGCAGGAGGAGCGTTTGGTTTGTGCAAGACGACAACTCATTTACCCGTGTTTCTACAGCGCTGTTTGTGGTTTTTTCAATTTGCATTTACAGCTTTCTTTCAGGAAACAAGAGAAGCTCTGTTCGGCTAAATGTTCTACAAGACTTAGATTTGTGTATGTAGTCAGCTTTTCTACACAACCTCCACTTTGATGATGGGAATGTTTTTGTGAAATTTGTTCTCTACGTTTGACACCGTCTTTCAACCAGTGCAGTTCAGGCAACTACAGGAGCAGGGTCCCTTCAAGGTCCAAAATATCTGGCAGGAGAACCCAGCAGGAGCTTTAACCATATGGACCACCAATGCACAGGAACTCATTGAAGAAAGATCCCACATGGACCAGAAATCAAACCTGTGACCACTTAGCATAGAGTTATGGGTTTTTCCATGGCCAGTGCTGATATTTTAAAATTCTCTGGCCGATTTTGATGATTTTCTCCAAAATATGATTTGAAATTACTACAGACTCTACTCTAAAGAAAAGTAAAATCAGTAGAAATTATTTTTACATCTCTCCTTTACTACTTGTGTAATCACATTTTTAGAGCGCCCTCCTCGCACAAAAGTGTTAAAATAAAGCTTTACATCTTTTTTTTTACTCAGCTGATCGATCCAAACTAAATTTCGATAGCCAATACACATGATCGGGCCAACTAATTCACTGGGATCTGTACAGAACGGCGCCCGGCTAGCTCAGTGTTTACCATCACTACTTCCTGTCCACTTCTGTCTCGATGAGGTTTTTGCTGAGTTGCTCTAAAATCCATAAATCTTGACAGATCAGTGAACAGTGAGCTGCGGGGTGTCACTGACAACATGTTAAAAACTTGAGGACTGGGGAGAGTATAACAGAGGACACTTCTGTGCTTAGAAAGGAGGCGTTTCTGTCTCAACGCTAATGCTAATTTGAGGTATAATAAATGGTAAAGTAAAATAAAATATCAAACTAAAGTAATCTACAAATAGAACACTTAGGTAGTCTACTTTAAAACTGAAATGCTTGTTTATTTTATACTGTATGTCTTAATAAAAGTTAGCATTAGCAGTGATCTAGCTAGTATGCTCCTGTGCACAGAGCCTATTCTGTTTTCTAGATAACATTAACATTCTCTCAAGACACTGTTTTAACTATTATTATCAAGCTATTTATAATTACTTCTTTAGAGGATCTTGATAAAGTTATTTTTGCAACAACCCATACCAGAAAACAATTTACAAATCATCCCAACATGAACTGTCACAAAAATGGTATAGCTTAGGTCAAAATCCCCAATAAACTGCAATGGCTGTACTCTATCCCATGAAGCCTCAGTTTTCTGCACCCATCCATCGCCCACACACTGTACCAGCCTCTTCATACATCACAGCATTACATCATATTCGCTCCTATATTTCAACGTAACCATTTGTCTGTAACTCCAGTTCTCTGAGCCTTGTGCACCGCATCCACACTCTCTCCACTTTACAGTTCAATTCATCTGCGTTCCCTCCCTCTTGCGCCATCCTTTACATTCCTCCTTCCTCTCGTCTCCTTCATCCATCACGCGCCTCTCTGCTTTCTCTTCCCTAAGAAACGCGGCAATAACGACTCGTCTTGCGCATGGAGGCCCGCCGTACAGCTGTAGGTGTGGACTTGTGTGTGTCGTAGTGCAGATAAATCGTCACTCCGTACCTCCCCCCTCCGTATATAAATCTGCCACTGCCATGCCTTCATCCACTACGGAGACGGGCCGAGCCGAATGCATGTGGAGAGATGTGGGAGGGGTATGGACGCGTGGAGTTAGCCAAGGTGAATGCTGGGCCATGCATCTGCGGCTGAATCTGAATAACACTGAGAAAGTCACTATTGAAGCGTGTGAAATCAGGTTTAGTATTGTATTTTATAAGATAGAAATAAAGTTATGTATTAAGAACAACTGAGGCTTGAATGTTCAAAAAAATTCACCCTATCTCCGCCCACATCCCTTTACTAAGTTGTGATTATTTAGTAAGAGTATGAGTGGTCACGTAGCCACTTTTCAAAATTAAAAACATGCAAATGACAATCCGCTGTCCACTACGAGGTGGGGCTAATCAGTTTTGCAGTTTTGAACAGGAAGTCAATGGACCTGTTTCTATTTTAAGCAGTTTTAGATCAATATTGCAGTTTATAATGTACAAAATGTAAAATGGTGATCTACTTATGTAGTTCAAAACAAAAGTACTTGGAAAAAAGTACTTTAATATGTCTTCTCTAACTTAAATAACTGTATTACGGTTAAAGGAAATGTATTATTTATTTATTTTCTACTGATATTAGCCTTTAAACATGCTCTTGAGTTTGGCATCTTGTGTTTTAGAACTGAACAAAAGGGGTTAGGGTAAAATCAAAAATGTACATCAGTCTAGTTACGTTTGCCCTGTCACTTGCTGAGTTTGGGTGCCATCTACTAGCTGCATAGCGCTTACGCAAGCTTAACATGCGTTTATGATTAAATGCGAGTTGCACAAGCAGTTAGCGATCGTGTTTAGACGGCAGAAATGCTCAGAATGAGTCTGGCGATGATTTAAAAAAGCAGAAGATTCTCAGATATTAAACAAATATCAGAAAAATGTCATCAATTGAGGGAGTTCAGCAGGAAGTGCTTTTGATGGTCTGAGAGAAGAGGATTTTCTAACCAACATTCCTCAAAATAACGTGAATGAAGGTCCAGGTATGTTTTTGATGACAGAACGTTGTTAGAACATGGTTAAAAGCTCAAACAGTCACCATAGCATAGTATGTTCCCTTTAAACTTACTGAGAAAAAATGTGGAGGAAAAAACGTTTGTGTCAATATTTGTGTGCCGGCTGCATTGCACTGATTGCTTTTTTACTTTTGTTCCCAACCCAGTTATGCCACACATCTGCCACTTGCATTGGTGGCTATGCTAGCATTTTATTATTTTTTTTACAATACATTTTTTCCAGTTAGGTTAGGTTTAGGAAGAAGTTTAGGTTTAAGAATAAGGCATCTGGTTAAGGTTAAGGCTTTGGGAACAGCGTAGGGGGAAAAATTGACATGCACTGACTGCTCAACCGTGGGGAGAGCTGTGCATTTAGATCCACGAGTGTCTGTGCAGCAGAGTTTAGCGCAAGGCGGACTGCAATGATTAAGAAAAGAACCGTACAAAGACATGGAGGCTTAAGTGAACGACGCACAGGGCTAGCAAAAAACCATGCACAACACAAGGTCTGGCCTCGAGTAACGGAAACTTTTACAAACTCGTAAACGCGCTTACGGTTATCTTATCTGCCGTGACATGACATGAAACGCAAATGAATTCATAGCTAGAGTAACTTTTGCACAAATTTAATCTACAGTACAACACATGAATTAGTCATTTATAAATATCCTATGCCGTTTCTGTCTTTTCTAGCTGTAGACGGACGTGTTTCTGTGAAAGACATGATGATCTCGTTCCGTGGCTTCAACATTACTTTCAGAACATCTTTAAATATAAATATATACATAAATATGATGAAGAACAAATAAATGATTAAAAAAAAAAGACTGGAATGTGACATATGCACTCATGATGGATATTTGTACCGATATGCCTTTGTATAGAAGTCGAATGTTGCGGTTTTGGAGACATTTCGATGTGCAATTACGTATAAAAAGAAGAATTTCAAGCAGAAACTTCTTATTCTTGTCAAGTAGGATTCATGATGCGAAATATGGGGCACATTTTCAATACCAGACCAATACTGATATCTGAGGATCACCGCGCGGACAGTAATTTCTTGTCGTCCTCTCCAGAAGCTTCCCCCTTGCTCCCTAATCGCCCGAGAGTGAGGGGGAGAGGGAGAGGCAGCATCTGGGACCTAAGCGATAAGGAGGGGTGACTTCAGAGAGAATGTCTAACCGCTAACAGTTTGCCTCCACACTTCTGCCTCCCACAGCTGGAGAAGTCAGGTGGTCTCTGGGATCTGAGCTGAGAGGTCACTGCGAGGTCTGTGAGGGAGAAGCCTGTCGTGAGGGTTTTGAGACAGGCAAGGAAGGTTATTAGTGAATACAGGAGACGTAGATAAACATGGTGAGTGTTTAATGGGTCTGATGAAGTACGGGAAAGAAGGATATGTTGAAAGTGCGCAAAAGAATAACTTAAAAAGGTGAAAATACTGTGACCTGCTTGCACTTTCTCGGGCGCTCAGGTCAGGGGATGCGTTCTTGTGGCTTTTTGGAAACTATCAGATACCTCTCCAAACCGGTTTAAGTCGCAAACTAAAGTGAGGAGGGTATTCTGCTTTCTGATTGGATAATAATAAGAATAAAACACAAAATTTAAACATAAACTACTTACATCGTGGCTACACTGATACACTTTAGTTTACAGACTACTTGACCAGCTCCAGGTTCATGCCAAACACAGAGAAGCACTACTTCAAGCATTACTTGAAAACTGCTGCAGTGTCAGGAAAAATAGGTGCTTGAAATAGATTCACAAATGTATAGCACTGAATTAAGATGTGTAATTTTGTGCAATAATAAATGGGTATTGGTTTATAGATTCAAAATATTCATCTTGTCTTATTTCAAATTGCGTGTGTTGTTTCTTCTATAGCAGACAATATGTAAGAGACCTTGACATGTTTCTATGACCTAGGAACAACTGCTCTTAAAGGAAAAATATTATGCATTTTTTTGTATTATTAGCCTTTAAACATGATCTTGAGTACCTTTAATTTGCCATCTCATGTTTTGAAAAAAAAGTTTATTTTGAAATAATTACATTTGTTGTCTGCAGTCCGGAAAGACACTTACTTAGTGTATCCAGCCAGTAGATGGCGCCAAGCGGTTAGCTATATTATTACTTGAAGCAAATGTGCTACTCATAATTATCAAGCTAGCAGCAGTAGTTAGTGTGTTTAGACTGCAGAAACGCTCAGAACGAGTCTGGCGAAGATTTAAGGACTTAAAACAGTAGAAGATTCTTGGATAAGTGACATATGAAGTCTGAAAATACATCCCAGAACAAATAAGTTCAGCAGAAAGTGTTTTGATGCACAGAGGGGGGAGGATTGTTTAATGAAGATTCCTCAAAACAGCATGAATGCAGCTGAATGCTACTTCAGGTATGTTTTTGATGAGTGAACATTGTTAGAACATGATTAAAAGCTCAAAAAAGTCACTGTAGCAGAATGTGTGTCCTTTAAGACACCAACCATCACCGGCCATCGTGTGACGCTTCTGACAAAGCTTTAAAGACTTGGATGTTAATATTCGATCAGCCACAAAACACAAACTTTCACTTAAATTTAAAACAACAATATACAATTTATTCTAGGCATAGGAAACAAAACAACAAATGCATGTTTAGGTGTGTTGTAATGAGAGTACGAGGAGGTACAAAGAGCTAGGATTGCTAGGAAAATGGTAAATGTGGGTGAGGGACATTTAGAAGTCGCCAGTCCCTGCTTTATCCAAACTATTCATTTGCTCGCTTTTTTTGGATGCGTTTAAAGATTTCACTTAGAATCGAATACAGCACTTATATATACACAAATCAGTCACTTGGCTATGTTTTACTAAAATGGAGCTGATTTATATTTACCGTAACAAATATACCGTTGAATACATTTCAAAACTCCAATTATAGATCTTTTTCTCAGCGCATGTAAATGAACTTGTCTATTTCGGGAGCCACCTCTCACTCGTCCCTTCTCCCATGTTGCGACGTCTTTGCACGTTTGTCACATTATCATATCTGAGATCAAAGTCTTGTTTGTAACGCAGCTATAATTCAAATTTGCCTGGATGTACTGTGCATTTCAGTCATTTTCAAACCGCTAATGATGCCACGACACGCTGCTGCTCCTCTGTCTCATTTGCAATTCAGTGTTCTGACAACTTTTCTCATGTACATATATTAAAAGTGCCATCAAGCCTATTTCAATTCCATTGCACCATAAACAAAGTGACAAAAGTACTTAGAGACTCTTGATATGACGGTAAACAGCATGTGTACAGCAGCGCTCACTTTCTGAGGTTCCATTCCCAGACCCTGTTCAAATCCAAACTTATCAATACCTTGGTACAGTATCATTTCAAAAAGTAAAGTACATGTTGTTTGTTAGGAATGGATTTATTAATAAATTGTTTTAAGATTATACCGATATCCGGTTCCTGTCTTGCTGCTGCGGTCGACGGTATCGATTAATTGGCTTCCTATTTCCATTTACATTCATGAGTCTGCTTTTAAAATCTAAATCTGACACACTAAGGACAAAAGGGAATGACACTTAGAGACAATATTGCTGCCAAATATCTGCAACATTTTCAATACTGGACCATTACCGAAATTGGTGAGACCTTCCAATACCAACTATTCCGATATTGTAACCGATATATTGCCCATCCTTGGATTTTTATAGAATTTCATAGTAGGGGGAAACAAATAAGTCTACAAAGGTTAAATCCTCCAACTCTGGTAGTCCTGGTCAAGCCTAGCACAGAGATGTGGAGATGGTCCCTGCTTCAGTGGCATTGAAGAATGGGTCAAATGCAGAGGACAAATCCCTACAGAGACAATAAAGTGTATACCGCTCCCCTAACAAAAGTATTTTACGCAAAAATCAAAAGAATTGTTCCTCCTATTTTTCACAGATAATGGCCTTTATTCTTGACACGTTTTTACAATCAAATGTGTACAAGACAATATTAGGCATTATTTGTATTGTTTTTAGCCTTTAAATGTACTGCCGAATGCCTTTACTTTGGCATCTCATGTTTTAGAACTTACAATAAATGGAAGTTCATGTCCCGCCAGTAATTGCCCTTTTGGCTCCATCTACTGATTGTAGAGGGAATTACGTAGGTGGGATAAATGTAATCTTGCCTCCGACATGCAAATGTAAGCACAGAGTAGTAATGATTGTGATTTAACGTCAGAAATGCTCTGTGTTTGATGATCTTTCTAACAAGATCTATCAAATGTGCGAATGAAGATGCTCCAGGTATGTTTTTGAACAATGTTATACAATAATTAGAAGCTCAGTCCTTTAAGGCATTCTTACTAAGACTTTTGGTAGTCACACATTTTTATTCACCAAAAAGGTTCTTCTATTCTCAAGTATTCTGCTGTTTTAGAATATTAGTACTCTTATCATGCAACCAGCCCCGGTGTCCTTTGGATGGGTCACTGTAGAACTCAACACCCCAGAGCGACCAGAGCGCCCTCATCCGCGTGCCTACAGTGCTAACCACTCTGCCACCACAGACTGGATTTCAGAGCTCCATTTGCAAGTCACAGTGGCCTACAGGCTCAAAATGGCACGCTGCATTCTTTATCAATACTCAAACTTTACCATCTTTGTTTCTCTCTAAGCTGCACCTTGTGGTTTGAATATTTCACCAAGGACACAGCCTTTAGCTTCAAGTGCTGTCGGTGAATAAAACATAACGCGGGTGTCACTCCGGTTGCGGCTTGATCTCAGTCGCGCTATGGCAGAAAAACATATAGAATCAGATCCGTGTAGAAGAAACTTTGCAGAGATATGTCTAAACAGAGGTGTGTAGAATTGACAAAAATGTACTCAATGCAGACTTCAATTTAACTTCAAGTATACACAAGTACTAAGGCAAAGGAACAGGTAAGTGCAATTAGTATTGGCTAAAATTTCTATTTAAGAATTGAGTAACTTTTTTTTATCGGTCTAAAGCCAGGCAGACAAAATATAAAATTCCATAAGGCACCATTAGAGTTGTACAGATACAAAAATATCAAACTTGATTTTGATTTTACTCAAAACGTTCGATACAAACACTCTGATTAATGTTCTTTTGCTATTTCTGATAAAACTCAAAATCAATCTAAAACTGTTCAGCAAAGCTCAAACTTTGTCCTCTTTATGTACTTTTTAAATTCAGATATATGTTGTTGTTGTTTTTTCAAATACACAAGGCAATTCAAAGTGCTTTACATAAACAGGAAAAGTTGCATTAAAATCACAAAACACAAAAAGACACACAGAATCATTTTAAAATCATTTTAAAATCATTTTAAAAGAGAGTGCTTTAAAAGAGAAGAGTGCAGATAGATCTTTCAGTCGTATGCACGTCTAAAGAGACCTGATTTTAGCCTGGATTTAAACATTGCCAGAGTGGAGGCCTGTCTCACTATTCACTAGTATCTGACTATTGCACTTTTGACAATCCAGTCTTTGTTTTGACATTTATAGATAAATAGCCAACAAAAAAAGGAAATTAAAGGACATATATTCTTCTACAGTGACTTTTTTGAGCTTTTAACATAGTTTCGTCATCAAAGACATAACTGAAGCTGCATTTAGCTGCATTCACGCTGGTTTGAGGTTAGAAAATCCTCTCCGGCCATCAGAAAGACTCCCTGCTGAACTCCCTCGATCGATAACGTTTTTCCGATTTCATGCGTCACTTCTCTGAGAATCTTTGGCAGTTTTACATCCTTAAATCATCACCAGTGATACCACCAGTGACAGTGCTACTGGCCGCCTGATCATCGCACGTCACGCAGTGCCTCAAAGTGACAACATAGCTAAATTTGTGTTTCAAAACATGAGATGGCAAATCTAAGGTACTCAAGAGAATGTTTATAGGCTAATAATAATCCAAAAAACGCATATTATTTTTACTTTCAATGAAATCCGTTTTCAATTCTCAATCCAAAATGGCCGTTTGTCGACGGGCAGATCTGCAGTTCCATTTCTGACTCGTCTCAGTGCGCTCTATCACTAAAACGGGATTTTCGCCAGGCCTGATCACATTGTCGACTGTCTCAAAAATCCATCAACGGGACGGTGCTCGAACAATTGGCTCGGGCCTAAAAAAACAGATAAGTCGAAGTACTGTAATGTCACTTCAAAATCCTTCTGCAGTAGCGCTTGACAAAGGCAAAATTACTCTTCGAAGTAGATTTTCTTCAAAAACTCAAAGCCTCCCCGACATACTCGCTTGTTCCACCGCACAACGGCTGTTTCCAGGATGTGAATGTAAATATGTGTGGAGTGAACAGGTCAGATGGGCAGATGGTGCATGTGGGCTCAGTCTATATCCCTCCTTCCTTTTAATATTTACAAAGTTTTGGAGATGCTTTTTTAGGCAATGGAGAGGCATTTAAACATACAAAAAATACCTATAAAAGTTTGAACAATGAACAAAAAGTCAATTAAAGACGAGAACGATGCAAGACTCGATCTCCGAGGTAAACGTTTCACCTTTAACACAGAAGTTGCCTTGCACTATTTTTCAAGTTACTGCTGGAAAAACATAACAGAAACGTGATCATACAACTCCAACTGTCTCACAGATTAACACGGACAACGGTAATTAGATAAACCTAAAGCGTGGCCTATAATGTATTGTTTAAAGCTTTCAACTAGCAAAAAGCAAAACATTGGGGAAACAACAAAGAACATGATCTTTGGCTGTGTTACATTTTAGCAAACAAGAAGAATTTATATTTAAAAAAGGGGCACCATGTTTCGAAGTGGACGGTCCAAAACCTTCTTTTATTCCTGATCTTGATGTTGTTGCCTAGAATGTGCCACAAAACGGCATAAAATTTTAAATCAGAATCAGAAATTGTTTATTGCCATTGTCAGTGAAATTCACAAACGTAGGAACTTGCTTCGGCGTAGGTGCAACATAAAGCAAAGGATAAAATATAAAAAATATATAAAAAGGCATGCATAAAATTAAGAATAAAATAGACTAAGATAGAATTTAATCACTCAACCAAACGACTGTAAAAATGTCTGTACTTGAATAAATGTAAGATATGTTTAGACCATAACACCGCAATAACATTTTGTTTTTAGTTTTTGTTTTTGAAATGTACTTAAACAGAGCAAAAAGAACACGGCGCAAAGAAAGAGCAAAGGAAAAAGTGAAGGTAAACAAAAGACAAGCAATTAAAGAAGATTCCTGGATATGAGAGCAGTCACTGGAGAAGACTTGGCTCTCGCACTGAAGGAGAGGTCGGCGCAAGGCAGTGGGTGAAGGATAAAGTCGGAATATAGGGTTGGATACGGAGATTTAAACACAGCACTGTAAACAAAATCACACAAAAAAAGGCTGCATTATGAAATATAGGAATAAATCATAAAAACTTTGTCAAACGTGTCAATTTCCACAGTCCAAATGTCATCAGTCAAGTCTTTGATTGTTGGTTTGGTTGGTGCCAGCCATTTTTCGTGATGGCTTTTTTCCCCACAGCTATATAGTATGCTCCAAAGGTATCCATTTAGTGTGTCCATTGCAGGAGTCTTAAACCCCAAATACATAGTTCTGAAATCCAGTGGGATACCAACGCCAAAAACAATCTGCAGTGCTCCATTGACCTCAGCCCAATATAAATAATAAGGAGGATTACAGAACAATATTACGATTTTGGGACATTTTAAAATCCAATTATTGTTGGGAAAAACACTCATAAGAAGAAGTTCCTCGTTAATTCATGTAAAAGTACAACCTACAGTTCCAGGAAAGACAAAATCTACTCAGAGATTGAGATTGTCAATCAATGTTGAGAGGAAGGATCGCTAACAACTCTTTGCAAGTCTAAAGTATTTATTTAGCTGTGCAGTTATTCATACAATTGTTATTAATATTAATGCACATCTATTTGTGTGACGCATTCTTTGATCTAAACATCACTCAATCTTTTCTGTACAATTACTTTTTTCATTATTGTTTTGTTTGCTTGCAAGCTGTCAATATTCCCATACAAGGTTGTGTTTACATCGCAACCTTTTTCCTTCGGGGACAATAAATAATAGACGCGTTCTCCTTGGTGTCATTTTCACTTTCTCGCCGACGTGTCAAATATGAAGTCGGCTGATTAGAAAACACGAATCGTAAACATTTTCAAACAAATAAAACAGCCTTGATTTAAATACAGTTGGCGTCGTATACAGGCAGGAGTTTCATCTGGAGGCGTAATTACGGATCACGGCGCTGTCCAAATCGACAAACTTCGACGTAAACTGAATGAAGCGAACTGGACTGGTGCAGGATGAATGCGGTTGTTTTGACGGACGGCTCTGTTCCAAAGTTATTGCTTTACATTAAAACGGCGATGGCTTTGGACTAATAACAGATTCGATTTGTTTTTTCTTTTAGTTCGCTTCTCATTCAGTTCTTAAACCTGGAATGTTACACCTGCAGGGCATAAAACGTATCGGTAACACTTCACTATAACTAAACTTTCGTAATTTCTTCGTAACAGGGCGTATGGATAAGAGTTAGCCTGTTCATTCTTAATAAACTAACAGATACAGTCAGCAACTGAAGGAACGCCCAAAAACTCTCCTCTGTGGGAAAAAAAAACATTCATTTTAATGTAGAAGAGCTGCTCTATAACAAACCGTTCAACAACTGCAAGAGCAAACACAGACATTGGGAGTTATATTGTGCCAAATACAGTCACAAAGACACGGAGAAGAAAAAAAGTGGTTGCACAGCCCAAATGTGTAGAGTTATCCAAGAATGCTAATGGCAACTATTTTCACATCTAGAGAAAAACACCAGGTCAACCAAATCCATTAAGATATTCAGTCGTAGCTTGACTTGAGTTAGTTGTGCTTAAAATACACATAATTCACCGCGAAGTGTATTAGAAGAGAGAAAAAGTATTGTAAATGATGCGCTGCCGACTGTGGACTTGGTTTAGTCCTGATCTCATTCCAAAACTAGTTCAGTCCTGGTTTAGTCAACAAACCTCACTGTTAGCTCTATTCAACTCTGATTTTATAATTGGTGACGAGATAAAAGCACATGAATGCAAGTTAGATGATATTTAATCTAGTAAACCTGAGTTCCCGAGGGTTACATGAATGCAGCAATATTTGTAGTAACAAGTAATAAGTAATATAAACATGGCCACCATGTTTTAGTAAAAAGTGTAGTCTAAACCAGGCTTTCTCAAATGGGGTTCCGTGGCACCCAGGGATGCCGTAGTGTGTGGGCAGGGGTGCCGCGAAAGTTCCATGGATTTTTTGAATGGAGACAAATTAATATAGGACACTTCTGATTCAGGAAATAATCGCTGCAATGACCTTCGGTAGAATGCTATTTGTGTGGTTTTTGACAGAAAACAATCGCAATCCATGCAACAATTTGTTTAAAAATGCATTTTTACAGAGAGGGCGTGGAGTTATGCACACAGCGGACGGCTGTGGAGCTCTCTTTCTTCCTCTCTCTCCAGAGAGATGCGCGAGGGCGAAGGGGGAGCAAGAGGAGATTGAAACGTTTTTGACACTTTTTATTTCATGTACAACGGCCCAGGAATCACAGAGAAACATCCTGCAGTAGTTTTAATCCAAGAGCATGTCTTAATTAATACACACGATCAATCGATCAGCGGCAACGCACGCGGTTTTAAACATACGTCAGTGATATTTGTCCTGAAATATGAACAGAAAAAGGCACACAGCCTCTTCTCATAAATGACTGTAGGACACTGAAAGAGTGAGAGAACAGGACAGTCACAGGAGCAGATCAGCCTGTCTGCTCTTCAGCATTTAGGGACACAGATTATGTTCTTAGGTCATTAAGGCTTCAATAGTGTTTGGTATTGCGATTGTATTTCCAAATAATAGCCAAATTAAAAAAAAAGTATGAGACAAAACTGCAGTTGTTTAAATTAATTTAATTTAAATCCATCAACCTTTCTGCTACAGTGACTTTTTTGAGCTTGTTCTAACAATGTTCTGTAATCAAAAACATACCTGATGTAACATTCGGTTGCATTCACGCTGTTTAAGTAAAGTTTATCAGAAAATACTCCGCCCTCTGAGCATCAAACACACGTCCTGCGAACTCCTTAACTCACTTATCTAAGAATCTTCTGCTGTTTTAAGTCCTTAAATCATTGCTAAACTAAACTGCTGCAGCAATATGAAAAACACAGAATGTTTTTCCTTTAACCCCAACGACAGCTGGGTTTAGCCTCTACTCTAGTCCTGGTTTAACTCAGGTATCGCTCTAGTTTAGTCCTCGCCTTGATTTGCTCCTGATTCATTCTCGCTTTTGTTCCGCTCTAACCCTTCCGTCCAGAGTAAACATATTCTAAAAGGTGTGCGCTGAGACTCGTACAGCGTGTGAGAGCTGGTGGGTGGGCGGTGGAGGTGGCCGCGGCGGTGCGGGGCCGGTGTCCGTCTGTTATGAACCAGGTGCCAGCTGCCGAGCTCTGTTAGCAGCCCAAGGTTAGGCTCATTTACAGCGTGTGAGACAAGAGCGGAGGAGGCGGAGAGTGCGAGCGCGGCTGTCTGCTTCTTAACTGCGCCGTTGTCATGAAGGCAGACAGGACGGCGGCGGTGATGTGCAATACGAGCTTTGTCACTTTCCATCTGGTGCCGACGACAATTCCGTTTGTCTGTTTTCCATGGAAGATCTTTTGTTTCTTCAGATTCGGAATTTTAAATGCTGGTCAGTTTCTAATAATTCATTTTTGAGCTGGAAAAAAAGCGGGTTGCAATTGTTTGTAAATTTCAAACAGTGAATTTCGCAGCAAATGTGTTTTTCTCGGTTTCAAATTTCAAAAGGAAAAGGTTGACGATGGTTAATCACTCACTTTGGATCAACTGTCAATGCCTTGTTACGCTGAATTCGCTGCAAATTTTTAACTTTACGTTTCAGATTTAGACATTGAAAAATTAAAAGGTAAATTTGCATTAAGATTTTTTTCAAACAAAGAAAAACATAATGCAAATGTACACTGCAAAAGTCAGAAACTGTAATTTAGAACCTATTTACAACATATTTAGACTTTCGTTGTTTTTTTTCTCCAATAGTTCCAGTATTTCAAAATCTGATTAAACTCATTTTTCTCCATACTTTTCCTTTATACAGAGAGGTTAATGTGGACAATTTTAGAGATAATTAAAGGTGACATTATTATTTGTAAATTACCGCACTCGGCCTGTGTTTTTTGTGAGCATTCGCACAGGATCAGAAATGTCAACAATTTGTTTTTTCACAGATTTAATTCCGGAAATGGCAGCCTGATAAACACTGAAATATGACCAGAACCTTTAATTCATCCATGTTGCAAGCGTTAGATTTAACAATTTCAGGTTTCCAAAAGCACCTACACTTTTCCAAAAGAGCCGCTGTGCTGCTTGGTCTTAGGTTGGACTTGCGGGTATTTACCACTGTTTAAATTTTTTTTTTTAAACTTTTTATTTGTAGAAAAAGGACACAGCGAAATAAATGAATAAATCCACCATGGAGTTGTTTTGGAAACTATAGCCATTTTGGAAACTGTGAGGATAAGGCCTAAACCAGGGCTATTCAACTTAAGGGCCGGGGGCCAAATCTGGCCCTCAACCCATCTTCAGAAATATCTCCTGTTAATGGTTTACCCCTGGTTTACCCCTGGTTTAGTCCTGGTTTAGTCCTGGTTTAGTTCTGGTTTAGTCCTGGTTTAGTCCTGATTTAGACCTGGTTTAGTCCTGGTTTAGTCCTGGTTTAGTCCTGGTTTAGTCCTGATTTAGACCTGGTTTAGTCCTGGTTTAGTCCTGGTTTAGTCCTGGTTTAGACCTAGTTTAGTCCTGGTTTAGACCTGGTTTAGTCCTGGTTTAGACCTGGTTTAGTCCTGGTTTAGTCCTGGTTTAGACCTGGTTTAGTTCTGGTGTAGTCCTGGTGTAGTCCTGGTGTAGTCCTGGTTTAGTCCTGGTTTAGTCCTGGTTCAGACCTGGTTTAGTCCTGGTTTAGACCTGGTTTAGTCCTGGTTCAGACCTGGTTTAGTCCTGGTTTAGTCCTGGTTTAGACCTGGTTTACTCCTGGTTTAGTCCTGGTGTAGACCTGGATTAGTCCTGGTTTAGACCTGGTTTAGTCCTGGTTTAGACCTAGTTTAGTCCTGGTTTAGACCTGGTTTAGTCCTGGTTTAGACCTAGTTTAGTCCTGGTTTAGACCTGGTTTAGTCCTGGTTTAGACCTAGTTTAGTCCTGGTTTTAGACCTAATTTAGTCCTGGTTTAGACCTGGTTTAGACCTGGTTTAGTCCTGGTTTAGACCTAATTTAGTCCTGGTTTAGACCTGGTTTAGTCCTGGTTTAGACCTGGTTTAGTCCTGGTTTAGTCTTGGTCTAAACCTGGTTTAGACCTAGTTTAGACCTGGTTTAGTCCTGGTTTAGTCCTGGTTCAGTTCTGCAGACGTCAAAGCCTTTATTATTACATCTTTTTCCTAGTGTTGGACACGTTTCTGGCCCCGTGACCAAAACCATCCGAAAAATCTGGCCCTCAGTAAAATAAAATTAAATAAACAATTTTAACGAAACTAAAAATGAGCTTTTCTGACCTAAAATGTGTTGCTGTGCCGATACTAAGGTGCCCTCCACATCAGTCATCACTGGTCACACTTTGTTGACCAAAACATATATGTCACACTAAACTTTATCAAAAACAAGGGTACAACTGGTCCAAAATGACATTCTCTGCTCTTTCAAATTTCCAGGTGAATGGAACGAGACAAATATTTACTTCACTACTTCAGGTCAAATAAGTCCGCGCATTCACTTTGTTTGCGCAGATCCCATTTGAAAAAACCAAAGCCGCTGTAAAAGTATTAAAGGACATACCTGTAATAGATGACCGGCGGGTTGGCCTTGGCCCCGCAGTGGAATCGGACCAGGTTTCCCTCCAGAACGGGCTGGGGCTCCACTGTCAGGTTCACAATGGGCAGGTCTGAGGGAGAGAAACAGGTGCAAAAGTCAGAATGTGACAGGACATTGGAAAGAAACTCACAAATCAATACCTGGAAAAGAAATGATAAAAAGCAAAGACCTCATATTGCAACTTGCGCTTCGGTTCAAGTCAATATAAGCTTGGGTCAACGGTGATAAGACGGACTATATAGAATTAAAAAATCTATGGCTCGACTTAAAGCTGGGAAAAAAAAGTCCAAATGTCCATATACTGTAAAAGCGCTAACTACGGGTCATGCCAATTTTTTGTTCTCGAATGTCCAGTGAGGGATAAAACAGTGCTGTCAAAACTTTTCACAACGCACTAAACCTGTTACTAAAGACCAAACTGCATTGAAAAGAGTTCGAAAAACTAGAAAATGACACAAAAATGATCTTTTCTTGAGCTTTAACCATGTTGTTCCCTCATCAAAAACATACCTGGAGCGGCATTTGGCTCCACACAAGTTTCGTGAATCCCGTTTAGTAAGTCCTCTCTCCTCTGAGCCTCAAAAACTACCCCATTTTGAATTTCTCAGATTCGTGATGTTGTAGTGAGAGCTCTGTGATTTTTTTGAGTCTGTACATCCGATGTTGGGTTAGAGCAAGGTTTGTTTAGCTTTCATTTGTAACTCCCTAGTTGTGGGAAAAAGAGATGTTAAAGGTACTCAAAAGCATGTTTAAAGACCAACAACAATTCAAAAAATAATAATAATATTTGTCTTTTAAATCAGTCACGACCCCTAAAATAACAATATTTGACATTCGCGTCCCCCAAACACAAAAAATAAGCGACCCGCGATGTGATAAAGAAGCCTTATGTCTAATGTTACATTTTATTTGGAGAATATAGACCAAGATTAATTACTTCTTTTTTTTTTTTTTACCACTGCATTTGAAGAATGTTCAGCCTATTGTTTCAACTTTCAATTTTTCCCCATATCATTTTGGGACCCCCATGTTAGGATACACTGCTTTAAATTGCCTTTTAGAACTCACCTTTGTCAAATTTGATATATTTCTTACAGATTTCCTCCTAGCTGTGTGTTTTTCCTTCTCTTTTGTTTGCTCTCTGACAGTCTGCTTGCATTCTCTCTTTGTCTCCGTTGTGTACTGTCTCTACCTTATTCCGTTTTAATATTGTACTTCGGCGCTGACCGTACGGCACTTTGTAAACCTTGCTGTTAACAGTGCACCGTAAAGAAAGGTTATTTATTATTAATATTTACCTGGACACAACACTTCCAACACCAATGTGACCGCTGTAAAAAGCAGTTACATTGTCAAGTAAAGCACAGTAAAGCTGACTGATACGGTCCTCCAAATGTGAACGACCAATTTTGAAGGGATCTCCAAAAGCGTTACTAGCGCAGCGATTAGCCGTGATGAGTTTGAATCATGGATGTATGAAATGAACTGGATAAGGCACGCCCCCTCTGTCCGTATCCCAGATTGATTTGTGGCCGTGTGAGGTACTGCAGCCTCTTGGGCCCAGTCTTTTTCTCAAATTGCACATTATAATTGCAGACAGTACTTAATTATTATCAGTATTTAAATAAAATAGAAGGAAATGTTTTTTTTCTACCGTTTCTAAAATCACAGAAATTACCGTTTTTATATTAAGTGACGTCACCGCAAACATGTGCGAGCCACGTGAACGATACAAACAGAAGCACGTGGACATGGCTAGACTAGCGATACCTGTAAGTTGTATTTTATTTCATTTCAGACGCTTTCACGTGTGATCTGAACATGAAGAATACAATTACAACCACACAAGCTAACGTTAACACAAAAACTTGCAAACTGCGTGGTCGCTCAAAGCATCATGGGGGATTGTCGTCACGTGGTGTCCCTAAAGCAAAGATGGCAGCCTCAAAAAGCAAAGATGGCAACCTCCATAAAGCAAAGATGGCAGCCTCTATAACGCAAAGATGGCAGCCTCCATAACGCAAAGATGGCAGCCTCCATAACGCAAAGATGGCAGCCTCCATAACGCAAAGATGGCAGCCTCCATAAAGCAAAGATGGCAGCCTCTATAAAGCAAAGATGGCAACCTCCATAAAGCAAAGATGGCAACCTCCAGAAAGCAAAGATGGCAACCTCCATAAAGCAAAGATGGCAGCCTCTATAAAGCAAAGATGGCAGCCTCCATAAAGCAAAGATGGCAGCCTCTATAAAGCAAAGATGGCAACCTCCATAAAGCAAAGATGGCAGCCTCCATAAAGCAAAGATGGCAACCTCCAGAAAGCAAAGATGGCAACCTCCATGAAGCAAAGATGGCAGCCTCTATAAAGCAAAGATGGCAGCCTCCATAAAGCAAAGATGGCAGCCTCTATAAAGCAAAGATGGCAACCTCCATAAAGCAAAGATGGCAGCCTCCATAAAGCAAAGATGGCAACCTCCAGAAAGCAAAGATGGCAACCTCCATGAAGCAAAGATGGCAGCCTCTATAAAGCAAAGATGGCAACCTCCATAAAGCAAAGATGGCAGCCTCCGTATCAGGAAGTAACGCGGAAGTAAAGAACTTTTTTGGGGTCACACGCCAATGAGCACACGGCGTAGGGATAAACAGGGCACCATTTTGGGTTAATCTTCCAGTTTTAATTATAGTTCTATGGTTTGAATGAGTTGAAAGCGAACAACAACTAGCATGCTAACAGCGCGCTTCCTGGTTCTGAGGATGATAAAAACATTAGATGCAGACAGCACACAGCAGTCTTATTTTGACCCTAAGATTTGCTTTTACAGTGTATCTGACTGAGGTAAACCTAAAACGAGTACAGCCACTTGTTGTGCAGCCAGTATTGTCAAAGTTGATATAAAGATTTCACGCTAATGGGAAACTGTAGCTGAAAAAACATATGGTGAATTGACTTTTTGGGTCACTTTTGGCAACCACAGAAGTTACTCATTTGCATTTCCAACTTATTCCGAGATATTTACAATCGAATATTTTAAAAATCACGAATGTTTGTTGTGTCTGTGGATTTGGAGGATGATGAAAATGTTTGAAAACGACAACAATCGAAAACTTTACTTTCCAAATACATTTAGTTGAGGCATTAAATAACCTCTACATCGTGGCAAGTCTCAAATGAATGATTAAAATACGTTTTCTTTAAAGTATTTTGTTTTTTAAATCTTGTTCTATGATTATAATGCAAAAATTCAGTTCCAAACCTCAAGGCACTGATGCACGGATCCAACAGAATTATAGCGCACCGAATGATCATATTATATTTATTGATCAAAACA
The DNA here is from genome assembly GCA_019453435.1 of Rhinogobius similis. Taxonomy (NCBI): domain Eukaryota; kingdom Metazoa; phylum Chordata; class Actinopteri; order Gobiiformes; family Gobiidae; genus Rhinogobius; species Rhinogobius similis. Next base: position 6,795,440 of record CM033637.1, read on the forward strand.
CAAGATACTGCTGTTCTAATCAAGTGGACCATAATTCCTTTTAAGCTACTTCAGTCATGTTGAAGTTTTTTGAGGTGAACTCTAAAAAGTTTGTCCTCTGGGGGTTAGCGCAAAGACAAATCAAATCTTTTCAAAGCACCAGATAAGAGTGTTTTTTGCCTGATGGATGGATTTGTCTGGAGCAGGTCCACGGCTCGAGTGGGACCCAGGAGAAAACGGATGTCGTTACGTGGGAGGTGTGGAAGCGCTAACGCCGACTATATGGCACTTCAAATTAAATTAGACGAAGATACGGCCAGTGTAACAAATGCTTAAAGGAGGTTAGGGCCAAATACTGAAAATAGATTCGTTTGGATGTAAGGGGCGTGCTGTAAACTGGGATTTCATAAAGAAAAGTACAAGCTTGGAACGCAGGAGATGGTGAAAGTGACAACGTGTGTCTTGTACAACGACATCGGAGTTTTGGTACGCTAAAATCTGAGAACGAAAGAATCGAATCAATCAGTATTTGAAGATTTTGTAGTGGACAGTCATATTTTAATTATATAGCATCTGTCACAAAGTTTATGATCAACAGGAATTCAGGTGACATAATGTATCAGGCTAAATTCCCTTGTTTTTTGTTTTGTTTTTTTTAATCATGTTAAAATGTTGTTCCCTCCTCAAATGGATATACTGGACTCAGGAATGCTCAGTAATCACTCCATTTCAACTTTACCCAGATAGTTGAACAACAAAAAATGAACCCAAAAGTCTTTTTAAAGTTTATTAACCATCACCAATGCATTACTGAGCTCAAAAAGTGTATACTATACATGCATGGCTCTGCTGGTCATGGCTGCATTGTGTTTTAAAAAAAACAAAAACATTTTTCTTGGCCCAAAGGTATAATTTGGCACACCTGTTCCACCCGGGAACAGCTCATCTAACCTGGCCCTGCCATATGAATTCTCGCAATACTTGTGAGTTCACAAAATGTTGAGAATCCATCTGGACGGTGTTCCACTGTTGGGTTTGAGCCGCTGTGTGCTGTGTGCTGGACCAATCACAGCGCAGAATTGAGGTCTGTGCAGAAGTCAAAAGGACAACCCTAAACAAACATGGCGACGTCGACAGACGTATTTTGTCCTGTTTCAACACATTTACGGACTATTTTGCTTTTGAAAATGCGCACATAGAAGTGCTTTGTGCATTTGAGGACGGGGAAGAGTCGGTGCTTTTCTCTCAACTGGATTTCTTGATTTCTCGGCTTGATTCGCTTTTGCGACACGGCGACCAATCAGTTAAAGTGGTTGTCATGACGTTACACATTTTCCCAAGTTTCTGTGAGAGCCTTCCAGACTGATAAAGTGTAGAACTAAATTCACACATCAATCTGGCGTGAGCCAGGTTACAGCTCATGTTCCAGATATCAAAACATGTCTTTTCTCTTGTTTCCTGCATCCTGGTTAGTATTTGTTTATACATTTTTGGTTTAATTCTGCTTTAGATCTGGTTCGGTCCTGGTTTCGCAGACACCAAATCTCCACCAGTGTTGTTTCTAAAGTGTATTTTCCAAATGTGAACATCGTTTTCAGTTAGAAAACGTGAACTATTGATACCAAGGTGCCCAAATGTATGTTTCAAAAGGAAAAAAGCCACATTAATACATGATATGTCCACTAAGAAAAGAAAGACATGAAAATAAAATACATGTTTATTGTTTATTTGTGCAGTACAGTTCAGATCTTGCCGCTATCTTAATGCTCATCAGTTCATCAGTTCATCCTAGCTTTTCCTCTTCACCTCTTAATTCTTCGTCGCACTCCTCCTCTTTTGGCTTTTGGAGACAGTTCAGCGGCGCCTATTCACTACAGAGAGACCATTCAAGGACACTTCGGTGGACTCCTTTGTACTTGTTTCTTTTTGACAAATAATGCACACCTTTGAGATGTTAATTCTGCCTCATCAGTGCCAGGAGCTCTAGTATCAATTAGTGCTCCTCTTTTGTTACGTTCACGGCCGGCTCAGAAGTGAAGAGGTAAATGTGTCACGTCTTAAGCTAACATTTAACAGTAAAGGCTTTTAGAGTCATTTTAGTGTCGAAATTGGCATTGAATGACAGGTATACTCCTTTCAAAAGATTTTTAATAGCAAAATAAGTGGAAAATGTGTTCCTGCTGGTAAACTGCTGCTGATGAAAAATCATCTCCCATATTTAATTGCTTTACACTGAACCCAGCAGAGGCCGCAAGAAATCTCTGACGCACAATGAAGCGAAGGAATAAACAATGACTGCTTAAGTTGGTTATGCAGCGAAGCCTATTTCAACATTAAATGAAAAGGGAGGCTGCAGGATTTGTTTTGTTATTGGCCTTTAAAGGGCTTGTACCTGATTTTTATTTACTCTTGTTAAGATAAATTCTCTTTAACTATCCACTGTCTGGCAGAAGCAACTAAACTCTGGAAATGTAACATATAATCTGCGCATATTCTAAACACATTTTGTAAGGGAAGAATTAGTGCAGAAATGTCTGCCAGGGTCACCTCTTTTCACCCAATCAGGCACATTGTACACTATGAATCATGGGAAAATAACTGCGATCCCAGACATGTGATTCTCTGTCATGGTGCATTTCAAAAGCGCCACAGAAAAGTAAGGAGAGTTAGAGGAACTATGAAAGCAACTGCATAAGGCTATTCCAGACAGTCGTTTCTGAGTCATGAGTGAAAGATAGGACTATGTGGGCGGGGCTAACGGTTCAAACATAAACATGTTCCTGTCTCACTGTTCAAAATCAGGTACAGGCCCTTTAAGCATTCTCTTGAGAACCTCTGCTTTTATGTTTTAGAGCTGAAAATAAAAAGTTGTGCTCCCCCTTACTTGGATTGGGTGTTAGCTTGCTGTCTAATGGAAACAGTGGGAATGAACCATGAAAAAAAAAAACATGCAAAAAACTAGTCCTTTAAGCAATGTGGCCGACAAGCTAATATAAACATGTAGCAGTAATGAACACAATTTGGTGTCTGAAATGCCCAAAATGAGTCTATTCAAGATTAAAACTGCACATGATTTCTAATTTTCACGTCACAATCTGGAATTGAAAATTGAAAGAGTGTTTTTTAAGGCGCAAAGCAAGAGGGCAACGTAAACAGGATTATTACTATGTATGGTATGTTTTTGATGGGGGAACAAAGCCTGATGGAGCGGTGTTAAAAGCTCAAAAAAAGTAATATTTGCATAACATATGTTCTTTAAATGAGTGTGGGAACATAGAGGACATTTAAGGTCATTTAAATGTTCACAATTAGGAATATAATAATTGTGCTCCACTCAATACACTATAGGCCTATGACAAAAGTGACAGGTTTAGCAATAAGCGTTATACAATTTGACCTTTCCACTCCAAGTACTTTTGAACGGTATATTGTGCAGTCACTCCGAGTCGCGGTACATTTTGGCTCAGAAAGAGGCCAGTCTGAGCCAGTTCCCCTGGAGACCACACCCGACTCTAATATGTGAAATCTGGAGGGCCGCTAACTTCCTCAATGATACGTTTTAGTCAGAACCACTTGGGGCAAAGTGACAATTTGTAGCTGCAGCTTGGCCTCGTTAGTTCAAAAATGTCTATTTAGGGAAGAAGACAAAAGTGGGAGGTGTTAACCATAAAGCTTTTTATCTTGTTAAGTTTTCTTATCCAAAACATACCTGGTGTTGTGTTATGTTGCATTCACACAAGTAAGGATGTATTCTGAGGCCATTTCTAAACTGAAACAGGTCAGTTTCTCTGTCTTCCATTTCAAACTCTCCAGCCAAGAACTAAAACTGTTGTTTTGAATTTATCGTAGTGTGTGCAATATATTTTATAAAATTTTTGACACAATAGGTTCACAATGTGTCAAAAGAAAACTAAACTGACAGTAACACAGGATCAAAACAAAGTTAAAAAAAATTAGGACTTACTGAAGAAAATCACAAGCAAAAACCTTTATTTTAAAGTTTTAATAATAGTATTGTGATATATTTGATTTCTGCCAATATTGTAAGTTTTTCAATATATTGCGCAGCTCCTTCCATGTGAAATACAAATTCTTAGGTAAAAGGCAAACTATCTGTCCTTTAAAAGGTACCTGATTTTTACTTAAAATGTGACAGAAGTACTTCATTTTAAGCTGTTTACAGTGGCGCAAACACATTCTTCCCTTTCCTAATGCATTCTGCGCATCCTAATTATCCACCCAGATGAGTTTAGAAGCGCTTTACAGAACTTTCAGAGCGAGTTTTGACATCACTGTAAAGCAAACAACAACTAGCATGCTAACAGCGCACGTCCTGGCTCACAGAAGATGCTCGCACATTTAGGCCCTAATAGGTGCTTTTACAATATTTTACTACATTAAAAAAAAAAAAAAAAAAAAAAAAAAAAAAAAAAGAGGGTGCACGGTGGCAGAGCGGCTAGAGCTTCTGCCTCTCAATAAGGAGATCGGGGTTCGAATCCCAGACCACCCCAACATCGTGGTTTCGAATTCTGAACCACCCTAACATCACACGATCTCTCTGGGTGGAGTCTGCATGTCCTCCCCGTGTTACCGTGGGTTCTCTCCGGGTTCTCCGGCTTCCTCCCACCGTCCAAAGACATGACTGTACAGGTTAATTGACAACTCTAAATTGCCCATAGTGTATGAATGTGAGAGTGAATGGTTGTCTGTCCTTGTCTCTGTCTCTCTGTGTCAGCCCTGCGACGAGTTGGCCACTGTCCAGGGTGTACCCCGCCTAAGGCCCAAAATCACTGGGATAGGCTCCAGTCACCCGCGACCCCTAACGGGAATAAGCGGTAGAAAATGAATGAAAAAAAAATGGTACATCCCCTTTAAGTTCAATACTGGAATACTATATAAACCCTTTCCAGTCCTTTACAGAAGAAGCTCTGTCTCCTCTCTCACATGCATATACCCTTGGTTGCCACGTGGACAAACTTTGCACAAACTTGAGTGCCCATCAATCATAATGTGGAGATACTCAGCGCAGACAGACAGCAGCGAGCACAAAGCCAGGCTCACAGCACAGGGCTGTGAGAGCTGTCAGAGAGAATACATGCACTAAAGTAGTTGTTAATGGCCCTCACCAGCTATTAAGATGCTTGACCTCAAAATGCAAGGGCCATGTAGGGTCACGTATTTAAGATATTATGTTAAGTTGATCAATGTATGTATTTATATTTTGTACACAGGCCATTTCATACACATTTTGCAATTTTTAATTGTTCTTTGCCTTTAAACATGCTAATTAGTACCTTCACTTTGGCATCCCACGTATCAAAACTTAAAGTATTGTGTGCTTCAGATACATTATTTTCTCAATTTAGGCATTCCTTCATCAGGAATTGAGTTAGAACTTGGCCACAACATTCTTACGCAGTCACGCAGTTGTAATGAACGCAACTTTAACAGAGCAGAAGCTGTCAGAGCTTTACCTATGACGCCACAAAACTGAAGAATTTGAAATTTGAAAAGTATTTTTTGAGGCTCGGAGTAGAGAGGATTCACAAAACAGGATTAATCAAAATAGCTAAATGCCATTCAAGGTATGTTTTTGATGTTATAACATGGTTAAAAGTTCAAAAAAGAATTTTTTCTTTGTAAGTGTCCTTGTACATGGTTTTAAATTATGACCTACAGTAACGGAATCATGAATGTATGTATGTATGTATATGAATGTATGTATGTATGTATACTAACAAAGCAAAAATAAAGAAATAAATCTGGAGTTTGAATCACCAATATTTGGATTGTGGATAAGCGTTTTAACCAAAATCCCTGCCAGAATGAAGTTTAGACCAGGGTTGTCCACATTTTTTTTCACTGAGGGTCGCAATTTGAAACATACGGAGGGCCACATGCTACATGAAAATTAAGTGATTCTTTCAAAATATTGCATTTGATGTAGGTTTGATTAGTCACACTTTTAATACGGCATGAAACATTAATGTAATGTTTGCATCACATAAAAATGTTTGCAATTTTGGTTATGATAGCAGTCTTTCTCTGCTTTAGAGATTAGGATTGTGTTGTCACCCCTTACAGAACTTTCTGCTGACCCATATTTTAATCACGTTAAATATTTTAAATATTTATTTTAAAAACGTTAAATACTTAGCTAGGGTTGCAACTAATGATTGTTTTGGCAATCGATTAGTCTAGCAATTACTCTTGGTTAATCGATTAGTTGTTTAAACCTCCATAGGCACACGAATATTAGAGTTTTCTCAATTTTATCCACATAAAGCTGATCCTGGTGGAGAATATTTATAGATGAAGTATTTTAATCAAAAACACGTGTCATTTCTGTTCATTCCTGCTCTGTCTGAGTCATAAAACCTTTCATTTCCACACATAAAATATTTTGGAGTCTGTGTATAGACCAGTTAATGATTGTTCAATTGCTTAATTAGTTGACAGCTATTTCTATAATCGATTAGTTGCGATTAATCGATTAACTTGTTTCAGCCCTGTACTTTACTTAGTGTTCAGTATCCAGACTCAAGAGTGTAACAAATGTATTGAACAGTAGAGACCAAGCAACTTATTGGGCTGTTCCATGGCTAAGTATTTATTTTACATGATTTTTTTTGCCAATTACTAAACAACGATTTGCAACAACATGACCGTTTTTGCCAACATTGTTTGCGTTTGACATTCGATCCGGGAGCTTTATATTGCTTTCTTCCCTTATCCTGTCCCTTCTCGCATGCTTCATGTCACAAAAACAACACAAAATTGCCTGCAAAGAAACACCCATGTCACCTAAAATCAGAAGACTTACTCAAAAAACTCGACGCCACTCTGCGACCGACCTCTTCCTCTACCAACTTCTGCACTAACTTTCCCGCGAGCCAATCTCCTCCTCAACTTTCCTGAGCGGAGACGTATTAGCCCGTTTGCTAAAAGCCAATAGATTCTGTATAGCAGGTGCGCGTACAGCTGGTGCACTATTAGCCAAGCACAACGCTACATTTGAATGCACGGCGGACGCTGCAGCTGAGGGGCTGAAAGGTGTGGGTGAGTGAGCGCAGGGCCTCGCAGATGCTCGGGGTCCGGAAGATTTACTGTGGGCTGGAGAATTAATTAAACAGCCCGGTGGTTAGGTTATGTGCGGCGAGTTCAGGTACGCACCAGGGAGGAATTAAAAGCGCTACATTATGTTAAAATATTATGGCCAATGCTGTGTTTACTGTGCGGGAAGAAGCTCGGATTTGTGTGAGATACTGTATGACTGGGTAATTGGTGGTGCTATGGAAAACGGATAGGACGAGGCAGCAATAAGTTGGTCGATCGCCTTTAGGGATCCTGGGACGATAGCGTTTTGTCACGATTCGATCCTTATCTCGATACATGGGTCACGAGTTCACTATCATTTTGATTGCAAACTCTGTGTAATCAAAGTATCATTTTGACTGTGAACCCCTCAACCGCAAAAGTTACACAGTGCACCTTTAAAGTCAAAATGTCATTCTTTTGGGTCCCGTGACATTTGTTAAATAACGTTATAATGTTGTTCCCTCATCAAAAACATACCTGGAATTGTGTTCAGTTTCATTTCAGTTTCATTTACGCCTCATAAAAAAACACAGTTTCAAGTTTCCCAGTTATGTGACATGATTCGATCCTTATCTCGATACATGGGTCACGATTTCGCCATCATTTTGATTTTGTTGGGCCGTAGAAGAGCAAGAAACCCTAATTTCTTAGTTAATTTGCTAAATATAACAGAACTTTTCAATACATTACGATTAGAATAACAAGCACCTTTAATTGCTGACAAAAGCGGCCATAAGAGTCCATATTTTAATCATTCCTGGGTTGATTTACGTAAACTAAAATGTGACAGAAAGATAAAACCCACCTCTGCGGTTTACTTCCTCTGTCTGCGAAAGGACGGCAGGTTTAACCCTTTCCTACCAAACTGACAACGCAGAGCGCGGGAGGGACACGTGGGAATCGAAAGCAACACACAAGTCGGATCGTACCACCAATATCTCACTCTTTTTTTTTTGTCTTTTCCCTTCAAAATAAAACATTTCAAAAGGTTCACAATAATAAAAATGGTTTTGGATCAACATCATTTTAAGATACAGATGACCAAAAGTGACACTGATGCACACTTTTCTGGCATTCACCACTTGCTTATCCAAATGTTACTGCCTGGAACGTCTCACAGCATGGCATTAAACTAACATATCTTGCATTTATTCAGCTGCAGGTGCTTCTCTTGGAATATTGAATTCTTACTGTGAGCAGTGTTAGCGCTCCACAGATATGACCTGTAACTTGGCCTGGTGGTGCAACATGTCTGCTTTCAGGTATGAGTTTAATGCCAAACTGGAAACTGCAAACTGTGAACCCTCGACCGCAAAAGTTACACAGTGCACCTTTAAAGTCAAAATGTCATTCTTTTGGGCCCCGTGACATTTGTTAAATAACGTTATAATGTTGTTCCCTCATCAAAAACATACCTGGAATTGTGTTCAGTTTCATTTCAGTTTCATTTACGCCTCATAAAAAAACACAGTTTCAAGTTTCCCAGTTATGTGACATGATTCGATCCTTATCTCGATACATGGGTCACGAGTTCGCTATCATTTTGATTTTGTTGGGTCTTAGAAGAGCAAGAAACCCAAATTTCTTTGTTAATTTGCTAAATATAACAGAACTTTACAATACATTACGGTTAGAATAACAAGGACCTTTAATTGCTGACAAAAGCGGCCATAAGAGTCTTTGAAAGTCCATATTTTAATCATTCCTGGGTCGATTTATGTAAACTAAAATGTGACAGAAAGATGAAACCCACCTCTGCGGTTTACTTTGTCTGCGAAAGGACGGCAGGTTTAACCCTTTCCTAGCGCACCAAACTGACAACGCAGAGCGCGGGAGGGACACATGAGAATCGAAAGCAACACACAAGTCATACTCTTTTTTTCGTCTTTTCCCATCAAAATATTTATATGTGATTTGAAAGAAAAAATTTTAATAAGATTCACAATAATAAAAAGGGTTTGGGATCAACATCATTTTAAGATACAGATGACCAAAAGTGACACTGATGCACAATTTTCTGGCGTTCACCACTTGCTTATCCAAATGTTACGGCCTGGAAGGTCTTACAGCATGGCATTAAACTAACATATCTTGCATTTATTCGGTTGCAGGTGCTTCTATTGTTGAATTCTTACTGTGAGCAGTGTTATCGCTCCACAGATGTGACCTGTAACTTGGCCTGGTGGTGCCACATGTCTGCTTTCAGGTATGAGTTTAATGCCAAACTGGAAACTGCAAACTGTGAACCCTCGCCCGCAATAGTTACACAGTGCACCTTTAAAGTCAAAATGTCATTCTTTTGGGCCCCGTGACATTTGTTAAATAACGTTATAATGTTGTTCCCTCATCAAAAACATACCTGGAATTGTGTTCAGTTTCATTTCAGTTTCATTTACGCCTCATAAAAAAAAACACTCCGTTTCAAGTTTCCCAGTTATGTGACATTATAGGTAGAATTCTGGAGGTTTCATGTGCTATTTTTAAGTCCATAAATCATTGCTCATCAATATTGCAGTTTAGAATGAAAACAATATAAAATGAGGGTTTATGTTATACTTTAATACTAAGCGACTGAAAAGAGCATAATATGTCTCCTTTAAGTTCTAAAACATAGATTCTGAAGCATGTTTAATGTGTCCTTTAAATATCGGAACAATTTTGTGATGCTAGACAAGATTTCGGTTCAGTTTTTTAGGCCGAATACATCTCTTAAAAACAAAACAAAACAATCACATATTTCTCAGTAATTACATTGCATTGATTGGTATTTTATAATATTTAAAAGGTGTCGACACAAAGAACGGCCCGTCTATAATCTTTTCCCGTCAACAAGCTAAAACGACGAGAAGTGAGTAAAGTTTCATTTCAAGTGGGATTCTTTTGTCAAAAATATTCCGTCTCGAGTACTTTATTGATATCGATTTCTAATCTTTTTTTCATATATGCAGGAATTGGCTACAGCCCAAGACTTGAAATGTCCCACGATGCACCTCTCCGGCTGAATAAATTGAGGCTGCTGGCTGGTCAATACGTAATGACTAGAAGAAATGGTGTGACTAAACCCATAACTTCAGCTCCATTGCATTTCCAATGGCTGTGTGGAGTAATGGATTAACAATTAGGCCAACTTTGGAATAACTTTAGAATTAAGGCCTGACTGATTCTGAAACTTAATTTGCCCGTCGCTTCTGGGCCTTTCTGCTATAATGATATATGATTAAATGAATGAGACACTTCTTTAAAAGTTTCTGAGACAAAGTTCAATGTTTTTTTTTCCTCCAAATTATAGCAGTTCATTATGTTCTTGTTTATTGGTTTGTTTGCAGGGTCGTCTGATGAGATATTGCGAAAAAGTAATGGTTGGATTGTTCGTAATTGGTCCAAAGTACTTAATTCCATACCGTGGAACTTTGCAGGCAAAGCGATAACATTCCATGGAAAAAAGGTTGCATACTTTGTCCATGTTCATACTTCCAGAATGGAGGCGACTGGAGGCCAAATGAAGTTAAACAGTGACCCGTTGACAAATATTAAAGGTGCTGTACCTGGTTTTTGCAGTTTTGAAACGTGAAAAACAGAACTAGTTCATGTTAAAGTCTTTGCAGCAGACAAATGTATCTCTCACTTTCCTAATGCGGTCCCAGCATCCTAAATATTCACCTCCATGAGTTTAGAAGCACTTTTCACAAGTCTCTGAGTCCAGAACGTCACGGACCGTCAAAGCTAACAAACATTAGCGTGCTAACTAGGCCTGTCACGATAACACATTTTGAAGTGCGATTTGCGAATTGGTACAGGCTATATCATGATAAACGATAATAGTGAAACTACTTTATGTCACTGAAAGCAAGCGAATCCCCCAAAAAACAGAGCAATTTCATCAAAAGACATCAGTTGCAATGAACAAATATCACAATTATACACTTTGGTAGTCAGTTGGTGTCGAAAAGTTGCTTATTGCACTCTAAAACAAAGACAGGTTGCCTGGAGTGCAAACAAAATGCACATGATAAATACTGAGTCCCAAATATATTGTTCTTTCGATCATATATTGATGTATATATGATAAGTTGATATAGTAAGTATCGTGACCTGATGCTAACGGCGCACTTCCTGCTTTAAAAATAGACGCACTGTAAAAGTTGTGCAATAAGATGCTTTTACAATATATCTGTGCTGGGGCAACACAAATACATGCAAAAAAACAGGAACAGGATCTCAGGTAAAGGGCCTTTAACTGAGATCAGATCTAAATGCCAATGATTTCAAGTCTTTATGACAAAAAATAAGCAACGTTTTTGAATTTCCAGGGTAGCGATGTCAGTTGGTTTGCTTTACTGTCACAAAGATTGGAGAAAATAATACTATGTGGCCAAAATTGTATTTGGGGTTTACAAAAAGTTTAAATTGTGATAAAGTATGTAATATTCCTGTAGATAAAGTAAAAAACTTACGTGTCAACATTTCTGAAAATATTTGTCCAGCAAAACCTAAAAATCAGTATCATCATAATGTCTTAATCGATTCAAATAACGTGAAATACAGCTGTAAATGTATAAATCAAGCTCTGACATAATCTTCTCTGAGTCAGGGATGTAAAATAGCTGATAAACAATATTTACAGACTAAAATTTACATTTTAAAACCCATAGCCAAGGCTCACAGATCTTGATTGGAAGTAAAGATTACAACCTCACTTTGCAGTTTAGCAAAAATAATAAAAGATTCTAATTATCTCTGATGTTAAATAGTGTTTTGGATGATCATATGAATATACAGACATATTTTTTCTTTGTTTTTTTGCCTAATTGCTCTTCTCTTTCCATTGTTACTCATTAGTTTGTTCAAAAACACAAATCTGATGCACTGAGGACAAACTGGGAATGACACATGGGCACAAAAATATCGTTGTCAAATATTGGCCAACTTATTAGTATCAGCCAATATCGGTGATCGATATTCATAAATACTGTTATTGGAACTGATATATCGCCCTCACCTAATCTGAAAGTTGCAAAATATTATGTTACTCTGTGGTTTTCATTGGCTTTACAATGAAATCACATTACGTTCCACTTCACTTTTACCTCTAGTTGCCTCCATTCGGGAATTTCGAATGTTTATGTTCACAGACTTTTAAAGGGCATACATCAACAATAAATCAATTAGGTTTAGTCTGTCCAAATTGTGTCGCCGTAGTATCTAATGTGACCATTTTTACGCAGTTACTTTAACCTTGAACAATCAAAAGTAGGAGCTATTTGGGCCAAACAATGACATTTACGTAGAGAACTGTGCGATGTATCTTTAATCTTTCTGCTCAGTATTCACAAGGCAGCGTCGTGACTAATTGAGATTAGATGCCGGTGATAAATAGTCATATTAGAGCACCGCACGACGCAGAGTCCGGCGTGAGTAATATATTTCATTAAACATTTAATTACCATCTGTTAAATCCGGTGGTCAGGGTAGGCACAATTTATAAAAACATTTTGATAGAGCAATAAATACGCGACGTACAGCAGTTGCGTTCTGAAAGGCGTGTTGACATTGTCTCTCTCACGTTTCCTGCGCACTCTATTTATCAGTAATGATGTGACTGATGCTATTGTCTTCATATTTTCTGTCTATAATGTCATAAAATATCTCTTCACAGTAAGCTCAGAAATAAATGTTCAATTGCTTCATTTACAATAACGCAGTGTGGCAAAATGGACTTATAACAAATAAAACGTGACTAAAACGAGGCTGAATTTTGACAAAAATTCTGATCATAGAAATGTTCATTCTAAACACATTTCAGTTTACGCTTCATATAACTGGAAAAGAAGTATTTGTGTTAGATCACCTCATCTTAGCCTTATTATTGTGATAGATTCTTCTTATGCTCAAAAGAAAATCTGATTATTGAAATGTTAATTCAAAACACATTTCAGTTTATTCTTTATATAATTGGAAAAGAAGTATCTGAGCCTTATTATTGTGATAGATTCTTCTTATGCTCAAATAAAATGTAATTATTAATGTACACATTTTAAGTAGATACGCTTCAAACAAGAAAAACTAAACAAAACAAACAAAACCTCAATATTGCAAAGTCAAAACCGCAGCTTTGAACAGGCTAATTCTGCGTTATATGTTGTACAACTCCAACTCACTCCAACTTTTTAAACTGAGATTTTGATCTATGTTGAACTGAAAAATGGTTAAAGTGCCTATGACAGGTTGAAATACACATTTAACTAAAATGCAGTTAAGATAAATATATTCAAATTTCTACTAGAATCTTTACAAATTGAACCCCAGTTTAGCTGTTTTTTAGGTTTTAAATTTTACTCCTGGTTGTAAAGTATGACATCACGCTAGGAAATTACCGCAGCAACCACACTGTGCTGTGGCCAAAACTCATCTAATGTCACAGATTTTGTTCATTTGACAAAGAAAAACACACGTGAACACCTTTATTTTGTTGAATCAAAGTTTAAAGGGTCAAAAAAGTTGTTTATTTTGTGTAAATTATGCATGTCCTTTGCCTTCCCAGCATGATGTCATCAGTTTGTTTACTTCCTGTAATTGTCAACAGAGTTTTCAACTTTTCTCCACAAATAGCGACTTGATTGGTGTAAAACTATAATTTGTATTTACACAAGGTATTAATGCACGGAATAAAGTCAAAATTGGAAAACCATAAAAACCTGTCATACGCACTTTAACCCTTAATAATAACTACAATAATTATCCTTAATTAACTTTATCCTTAAATTATCCTTGGTTTTCTTTTTTTTAATGAGAACATTTTGTGTTTCCCACAAAAGATGACCCTTAATTAAGTACTAAGCCTATGTCATTTTTAATAAACGAGTTCTTCATTATGAATTGAATTGCCAATGACAGGGTGGACTACTCGCTTAACTAAAATGCAAGTAAGTTAAATTTTTTATCCTTTAATATTTAAATTTCATTTCATCATGGTTTAGCAATTTTTTTTAAGGTTTGTAATTTTACTTCCTGGTTGTAAATGATGACATCACACGAGGAAATCACCATGAAACCACAGTGTACACTGGGCTTCAAATATTTAATGTCACTGATTTTTTCATTTAACAAATACAAATATATTCAAACACCTTTATTGTGCTGAATTAATGTATAAGGGGTCACAAAAAAGTTAAATGGTGCATAACTTTTGGATGGAACAAGTCTGAGTCTCCCTTTTGTGATGTCATCAATTTGCTTTTACTTCCCGTCATTTTCAACAGATTTTTCAATTTTTCTCTGCAAACGGCTTCTTGATTGGTGTGAAAGTATAATCTATATTTACAGCAGGTATTAATACACCAAATAAATTCAATATTAGAAAATCACACAAACCTGCCATGTGCCCTTTAAGTCTTTGTCCATGTTTTATTCAGGCTAATTAAAGCGTAGACACCAATAACTCCCGATGATCTCCACACGGTTTTATTATCTTACACTGCGGCAGAGGACGACCCAGGCCCCCTCTCATCCCATTAAACTGAGGGGTGAAGCGAGGAGACGTTAGCATTAGCACCTGTGGTTAGCTCTACGGGCCCCGGGGCTATGGGTCGCGTACGGCCTAAGCTAACGGGGGTCTTAGCCCGGGGCGGCGTGAACGAGCACAGCTGCCGGGGGCTCCACGTGCACGCCAACACCAGGAGCCCGCACGGTCGGACGGGACGGGTGCAGAGCGAGTGAGACGCTAACGAAGCTCATTAAAGGGGACATGTTCTAGACGTGCTTTTGACATTGTTATGACGGTGTTTCCTGATCAATAGTTGTAAAGTTGCATTTTGATTGATTCATGCATGTTTGAGTAACCCCGTATTGTCCTGCAACTGAGAATTGATTGAAAATTTTCACCTACCCCCTATCCCCGCCCACGTTGAAAATTTAACACGGCAAGTGATGCATATTCACCTCATTCCGCCCCGCCCACTTTTGCCTCAGATACGCATTTTTGTTGTAAACGCACTTCCGTTTGACGAGAACTCCGTTAAAGCTAATGACGAACAACGGAAAGGTTTCGCCGCTAAAATGTTACATAAAGTAGGTTGGTTTGTGTAAAATGTTTAATGAACACGAGCAACAACAAGTCAACAACGCACCGATTTCCTGGTCGGTCTGAAAGCGGCTTTTTAGTCCATGTAGAACTTATTTTCTGTTGAGCTCGTCTGCTCCATGTAAACTAATACAACAGAAACAAGACGGCGGCGCGTACGGCAACTTCCGGAATAAGGTGAATAGGGTTCTGAAATGTCACCCAGCCTCTTTTCAAAAATAAAAACATGTAAATGACAATCCGCTGTTTGTTACGGAGAAATGCCACTATGAAGAGGTGGGGCTTATCAGTTCTTCAGTTT
Organism: Rhinogobius similis; assembly: GCA_019453435.1. NCBI lineage: Eukaryota > Metazoa > Chordata > Actinopteri > Gobiiformes > Gobiidae > Rhinogobius > Rhinogobius similis. Next base: position 6,810,898 of record CM033637.1, read on the forward strand.
TGAACAGTTGGTTTCCATTACCAAGCCGTTTTTGATCAAAATTGCAGTTTACAATGAAAGAAATGTTAAATGATGATCCGCTTATATTATAGTCAATATATATATCAATATTAAGAATCTGAAAAAAACCAAACATAATATGTTTCCTTTAATCCCAACAGAGCAGAGTTGAAGCTAGCAACAAACTAGATCAAAAGTGTTGAACAAGGAGGCATACGTTTGACCTTATTCATAAATGTATTGTCACATACTGTTAGGTAAACTTGAAGATGAGTTGCTACTAATACATCAAAACACAAATTATGCTAGCTCATTTTTTTGCTGCTACTTTTGCATCTGAACCAATCACCTCTCAATCCATTCAAACAAATCAGAACCATGCTCTGTCCAATTTACACCGCAGCTGCAGAAGCATCAATTATAATGAATTAAAGGCACACTATGTAACTTTTATGATGCAGGGTCCCATGAACATGTTTCTTTCAATGACCTGTAATAGCCTCAGTAATCAGCCTGGATACTGTCTCCTGATTGAAAATGTATGCTTTTGGTGTATTATTTGAGTTGAAAAAGTTGCATGTAAAACGGAAATAAAGGCTAAGTTGAGATTTCTGATGTTGTGTGCTTCTGGTAAGAATCTAGTGACAAATAAGCATCCTCTTTTACATGTTACTGGTGAGAGGAGCAGAGAAATGACATAAATACCATGAAATAAAATTGTAATATACTTTAATGTGGAGACTGGCTTCACCATTCATTTGTATGTGTGGGAACGTTTGATTTAAAGAAGACCTATTATGCAAAATCGACTTTAAGGAGCTTTGAACCATATTATAATTGTTCCTCCTTGCCATTAAACCACTCAGAGTTGTATTTATAGTAATTCATGCATCATCTTTATTCTTCTACGGGCAAGTCGCCGTTGATACACACTGCTCTTTACTTACTTCGCTCTGCAGTTGTATTTTCTCAAACAGTGTCGCAGCTCTCCAACAGCACTAATAGGTGTGGCGGTTTTCAACACGGAAGTAAGCGAACTTGTTGAAGTGTCGTACATTACAACTACATAGAAGACAAAAGCACAATAGGCCTTCTTTAACCTTAACCCCGCTTAGAAACGTCTATCCAAGAGATCGAGTTATCAAGAAGAGAATTTCACCTGAACGTCTGCGCTTTGAATGATCAGAAAAACTCAATAGCACCAACAAATAAGAAACTGAAACCCATGAATATCGCAGAAATGAAACTTTTTATAGCTGCAATACTATAGATTACTTTTAAGCTTAGGTATTGAGCGCATTTCTGTGGGGTTTGAATAGCCTTTTGCAAACGTGCTCTGCGCAATTAACTTCAGCTCGGCACAACCTGCGAACTCTGCATCTGCTCACACAGTCACAACAAAGAAGGCAGAGAAAAAAACAGACCCTGTCAGCGGCCCCTGGGAGTCCCTCCGCTGCGGCGATGCTACGTGCATTAGCATTTTCTCTGCTAGCGCCAACAGGGACCTTCATGTACTCCCGGCATCTACGTTTGCCGATTAATTATGACGGAGAAATGCATTATTTAGACCACTCTACGGCCGCGCTTTTTTTTTTGCGCAATTACTTCCCAAGACACTTTTCTCTTCTTTGTACTAATATCAAGGGACGGAGGCGCCACGAGAAGACCTAAGCTAAATAACAAACTTGCGTAATTACGAAGACCCGGAGTTAATTGAGAAGCGTTTCATTTTTCTTTCAAATCACGCAGGTGTGAATATGCATGAGGCGTGCCGTGCCACCTTTGGTTTACTTCAGAGATGACAAAGTTTCATATTAACGAGCTTGTAGTTCACCTAGCGTCATTAATGAAAGCAGTGAGCAAAAGTCGCTGGCTGTTTTCGAAATATTCAGAATTTTCACACTGGCTTGATATCGCAGATGGAATGGAACTTATTTTGGCTCCATATAATGATGAAATAAATGCTTGAAATCACATATTAGAATTAGAAATTGTGTGGAATGACTGTATTGGTAACAAGAGCAACTCATAATTGCCATTTTCGACCATTGCAAAGGAGAGAGAACCACATTATAGACTGGATAAATCGATAATCGTGATTATTCAGGTCACAATATAATCGCAAGAACTATAAACTAATGATCTTGACAATTTTCGAAGCAAAATCAAGTAATTTCAATTCAATCTGTACGCAAAAAGTCCACCATAAAGTACTGCGCTTTTTAAGGTGGCTGTTTATATCACAATGACTTTACTTTTGCATTCAGAGAGTTCACTTCATAAAGCAGGTCACAGACTATTGAAACAGTAATGGATTTGAATCAAAGACAATTAAGGGTTTCACTTTTGCTTTGTATATTTGTGACATTCCTATTATGGACTAGGACGGACGACAAACAACGCCATTGGATTAAGGAAGCAATTAAAACGCGGAAACTTTACCGACAGACTGTACACCGAGACGAGAGGGCCTGTTACCTCTACCGCACTTGGATAATTTGGACTGCAGACGGCCTTCCACCAGAAATCTTGCGTCGCGTACCTCGCTTTTCTTTCAACACGATTAACCAGTTACTTAAGTCTTTTCTTTTTTACACCAGATGCTGTTCCTTTCTCTCCCAGATATTCAATGATTGACGTGGGTAAAGTGCTTTGCCCAGGGATATGACCCAATGAGCCAACGCTGTCCCACATGGTTCCTTCTGCTGTACGGAAAAGATTCCACCAGTCGTACTGCAATTTTTACTTCAGATGCCCTTCCTGTCACAGCCCATACATACGTGAGGCCAACAATGGGTTAACTTCAATTGTTTTTACTGTCTTGTTCAACTTTAATCCACTATTGATGCTGCATTCATATGGTCCTTGGGGAAATGTTTTTTTAAAAAGTGCACATGAACACTCGCTTCCACACAAAAATAAGCTGCGTTGTAAATTTATCTTTAACATTTTAGTTATTTTCCTAAACGTAACTACATTTAGGTGTTTACTGTCAGTCGTGCAGATCATAAGAGTAACAGATTTAGACAAGAAAGACCTAATAATGGTTATTTAATTACCCATGTAATTAGCTAGCTTTTAAGGGCACTAATAACAACTAATTTCACGATTAACTCTATTAAAGCACACTTAAGTAACATTTTAACCTTAATAAACGTCTTATGTATGTCTGTGATGGTTAAATATGTATTTAGGGTGTCTGAAGAGTCCATTGTCTCCCCCCGCTGTTTCTGGGTGGAAAACAAGCCTTTCAACATTTGCATCGATCCGAAGAGAAATATCCTGAGAAATCCAGGCTCTTTTTTTTATTATTTGGCAATGTTAATGTATAACACATGATTATACTGCCTTATTTCAATAAAAAGGAAGAAATAGCAAATAGAACTAGCTTTGTTGTCTGTTCTCTGACAGTCTATTTCACAAGCGAGCTGGAGAGGGAGCGCTACAGCTAAGGTTACGCTGTTATTTGTGGTGACTATTTAATTTTAT
>CM033637.1:6814486-6920144 GCA_019453435.1 Rhinogobius similis
TTTACAGCAGAGATGTTAAGAGTGTTTGACCATCCACTGCAGGGAAAAGAAGCAAGTAATAAGCTGTTGTCCTTACGTCAGGGTTCAGATTCAGTTTCCAACTATTCCATTGAGTTCCGCAGTTTAGCTGCTGAGTGTGGGTGGGACGACAGCGCACTCCGCTGTGTTTTTTAAAAGGGCTTAGTGAGGAGGTCAGGACCAGCTGGCCGCACGTGATGAGACTGCATCCTTAGAGGAATTGATTTCCCTAGCTATTAGACTTCGATAATCGCTACGTGAGAGGCGAGGGAGAGAGGAGGCAGGTTCAGCTCCCCGGTCCATGGCATGCAGTCTATTCCTCCCTGTCGGCCAAGGACCTCGCAGGACCCCTCTACTTCAAGAGTTCACCACCTCGACTCCACGGTCATCCGCCGAGGAACCCATGCAGCTTGGGAGTTTGCATCTGTCTCCAGAGGAACGCCAGCGCCGGTTTCGCCATGGTCTCTGCATTTACTGCGGTCAAGCCGGGCCATATTCGGTTTAACTGTCCAACTCGCCAAAAGACCAGGCTCGCCAGTCTCAGGAGGGGCGCTGGTGAGCCAAACACCATTCGACTCCTCCTCCAGACGTATCACTGCTCAGAGGAACCATTTCCTTCAATTCCTCTTCTCTCCCTGTTACCGCGTTAGTAGACTCTGGTGCTGATGACAGTTTTATTGACTCTGAGTTTGTGTCCCAGGCCAAGATCCCTCTAGAACCACTCCCTGAACCAAAGAAGGTTTTCGCTTTAGATGGTAGGTTACTAGCCAAAGTTACTCACCGCACGGCCCCCGTGATCCCTGTTACTCTCAGGAAATCATTGCGAGTTAATTACCCTATTCATAGTCCCCGCCATCAACTCTCATTGTTCTAGGACTCCCTTGGCTCAAACTCCATAATCCTCACATAGACTGGTCCACCCAATCCGTGGTCAATTGGAGTTTGTTTGCCATTCACACTGTTTACATGCAGCTGTTCCGGCCCCTGTTATGGATACCTTGTCTCCTCCCAAGCCTGTAGATCTCACGTTAGTCCCAGCCGAGTATCATGACCTTAGAGAGGTCTTTTCTAAGGACCGTGCTGTGTCTCTGCCCCCTCACAGACCTTATGACTGTTCCATAGACCTGATTCCTGGTGCTCCGTTACCCACCAGCAAACTGTATAACCTCTCTAAACCAGAGAGGGAGGCTATGGAGACGTATATTACAGACAGTTTAGCTGCTGGACTCATCCGCCCTTCCTCATCCCCTGTGGGGCGGGTTCTTTTTGTGGATAAAAAGGACAAGACTCTCCGCCAGCATTGATTTCAGGGGTCTTAATGACATTACAGTTAAGAACAAATATCCCCTTCCACTCATTGACTCTGCATTCTGCTCGCTTGATCAGGCTACCGTATTCACTAAGTTAGACCTCCGCAATGCCTATCACTTGGTGAGGGTAAGGGGAAGGGATGAATGGAAGACTGCGTTTAATACCCCTCTTGGACATTTTGAATACTTAGTCATGCCATTTGGACTTACTAATGCTCCTGCTGTTTTTCAGGCGCTCATTAACGATGTTTTTGCGTGACATGCTGAATAGATTTGTGATTGATTATATGGAAGATATTTTGATTTTCTCCCGAAATATGACGGAGCATGTTCAGCATGTACGAATGGTTTTTGCAGAGGTTACTAGGAGAACAGAATTTTTGTTAAACCTAAGAAGTGTCATTTTCATTCTTGTTCAGTTAATTTTCTTGGTTTTGTTATTTAGAACGGACAGCTGAAGACAGATCCCGCCAAGATCAACACTGTAGCGAATGGCCCACACCCACCACCAGGAAGCAGCTCCAGAGGTTTCTGGGGTTTGCCAACTTCTATCGCAGGTTCATCGCAACTATAAGCAAAGTGGCCACTCCGCCACCAGACTCACCTCTGTCAAGCTGCCGCTCTCCTGGTCTCCTGAGGCCGAAGATGCCTTCCTCAAATTAAAAGCACTTGTTTTGTTCTGCCCCTGTTTTTTGTTATCCTGATCCCTCTCTTCAGTTCGTGGTGGAGGTGGACGCGTCTGTAACTGGGGTTGGAGCTGTTCTCTCCCAGCGAGCCACCGCCGATCAGAAGTTGCACCCCTGTGCTGCTCTTCTCACCACAGCTTTCCCCAGCCGAAAGAACTATGACATTGGGAACCGTGGAGCTTCTGGCTGTGGTTCTGGCCCTTAAGGAGTGGCGACACTGGTTGGAGGGTGCACTCCAACCATTTCTGGTATGGTCGGACCACAAGAACTTAACCTTACCTACGTTCTGCTCGCAGGCTGAATTCCGCCAGGTCCGGTGGGCCCTCTTCCTGGGTCGCTTCAACTTCACGCTCACCTACCGCCCGGGATCCAGAAATGTCAAGCCGGGATGCCCTGTCTCGCTAATTTGCTCCTGCTGCCAGCGCCAGAACCTAACGGAGGACACCATCCTGCCCTCTTCATGTGTGGTTGGAGCAGCCAACTGGGAGGTGGAGAGAGTGGTCCAGGAGGCTCAGAGGGGCATTCCGACTCCCGCGGAATGCCCACCACATCTTCTGTTTGTGCCTCCTTCTGCCCGGTCAGCTGTGCTGCAGTGGGCGACAGCTCCAACGCCGCCTGTCATCCAGGGATCCACCGCACTCAGTCCCTGCTCCAACAACGATTCTGGTGGCAGTCGATTCCTTCTGGACGTCCGTGAGTTTGTCTCTTGCTCTGCTCTGTCTCGCCCGTGGCAAGGCCTCTCATCGAGCTCCGCAGGGTTACTACGCCCACTTCCCATTCCACATCGCCCTTGGTCTCACATTGCTGTTGATTTCATTACCGGACTTCCCCTTCAGAAGGTAACTCCACAGTCTTGACCATAGTTGACCGCTTTTTCTAAGTCTGTCCATTTTGTCTCCCTCGCTAAAATCCCTTCTGCCCTTGAAACTGCTAATCTCCTGGTTCAGCATGTTTTCAGGTTACATGGACTACCCTCGATATCGCTTTCTGACAGAGGTCCTCAGTTTACCTCCCAGGTATGGAGGGCTTTCTGTCGAGCTATCGGGACGACTGTCAGATTTGTCGCCTGGTTATCATCCGCAGACCAATGGCCAGACAGAGCGGGCAAAACCAGGATTTGGAGGCCGCACTCCGCTGTGTTGCGCCAATCACCCCGCCTCCTGGTCCACTCCACCTTCCCTGGATAGAGTATTCTCACAACACCCTGGTCTCCTCTGCCACTGGGATGTCACCGTTCATGGCTGCCAATGGCTACCAGCCTCCACTTTTCCCGACTCAGGAGAGGACGGGTGGCGGTGCCGTCTGTCCAGATGCACCCTCAGGAGGGCACGCAGGGTCTGGCATGAGGTTCGGGCTGCGCTCTGCCGCGACTGCGGAGCGTAACCGCTCCTCGCTGACCGCCAGTGTTGTTCCGGCCACTGATTATGTGCCAGGGCAGATGGTCTGTTTGTCCACACGGGATCTTCCACTGCAATGTGAGTCGAGGAAGCTCGCCCCTCGTTACATCGGACCTTTCGTCATTGACCGTGTCCTCAACCCTGCTGTGGTCCGGCTGAAGCTGCCCCCTTCTTTGAATGTGCACCCCTCTTTCCATGTCTCGCTCCTGAAGCCTGTCTCCCATAGTCCCCTGAGCCCTCCGGCCGAGCCCCCTCCTCCCCCCCTGGTGGTTGGCGGCGGCCCGGCCTTCACTGTACGCCGGCTGCTGGACGTTCGGCGTCGGGGTCGTGGTTGGCAGTACCTCGTGGACTGGGAGGGTTACGGGCCCGCGAGCGCCGTGGGTTTCTCGCCCCTGATTTTGGACCCGGCCCTGTTGAGGGAGTTCTATGCCCGGTTCCCTGGCAAGCCTGGTGGGTCGCCGGGTGGCGCCCTTTGAGGGGGGGGTACTGTGATGGCTGGCTCCTGGTCTGTGCTCTGGTCCCCCCTCCCTTTGTGTTTTTCTGCAGGGCTTGTGTGTGGTGGGGGCGTGGCCGGCTCTCTCCAGGGAGGCAGACGAGACACACCTGCCATCACTCATCTAATCACCCTGCAGTATTTCAACCTGGTCTTCTCACCACTACTCTGCCAGATTATTCAGTCACGTTCGGTAGCTGTCACTGGGATGTTATATTTTTGCATTTGCCTCCATTGTGGATTACCTTACTTACCTGCTCCTTCGTTTGCCCAGGTCCTCATGGTGTCTCGGCCCTGCTCCTGGTGATCCCTGCTCCAGCTAAGTCGGCCCGCTCCCTGCCTCCGCAGCCTTCGCCTTTTGTTTTGTAAATAAACTGTTTAAAACCTGCACCGTCTCTCGCCTCCGCTCTGGGATTCACCTCAAAACCCTAACAATAACAAGTGCTTATTAATGCATTATAAATAGTTTACTAAGGAACCTTAATCTAAAGTGTTACCGATTTTTTTTTTTATCTGTCTTTATATTTATTAGTCTTTGTTGCATAAATATTTTTAAATTTTTTTATGATCCAATTACTGACCCCCTACTGTTATCAAACTTATGTAGGACTATTTGTCAAAGTTAACAATGATCAATATTTACTAATGAATTTATTTGCCTAGAAACGAAGAACGGGGTGCTGGCCCTTTAACTCCGACAAGTTGTAGCTGTAGTTAAGCTGTAGTTTCAGCGCCAGCCCCCATTTTCCTCCTCTGGTGCATGGAGCAGAGAGACAGAAAATCCAGGGACACGCAAAGTTTTAAAGTTAACAGTTAACGCGTGTCATTAATGTGTTTAATACGACACACGGAGCTTTATCAGTTACAGACGATGTGAAAGGCGTCTTTAAAAGTGGAATTTTATCGTGACAAACAGTGAATGCTGCGGAAACTCTGACATAATTTAAAACTTAGAACTCAGAATCGATTCAGAATCATCAAGACGTAGACTCGCGATCCTTTTAAGAATCGATTTTTTTCAACACCCCTACTGGCAGCAGAATAAATGATCATGGGGAAGTGGAAAAAACATGTTAGCTTGCCCGCAAAATGCTAATTTTGCATAAATGCATGCTAATTAACACGTTTCGACGACAGGAATGCTCAGCGTGAGTCTGGTGAGGATTTATGGACTTAAAAACAGCCCAAGAGACCTACAGATCTCTATCTATGATGTCACAAATCAGGGAAATTTGAAACTGTGTACTTAGTTCAAGTTAAATTCAACTCCAGGTATGTTTTTGATGAGGGAGCAATGTTATAACAGGGTGAGTCCATTTTTTTGTAGGTCTTTAAGGTTAATAATCATCAAAACTTAATTACAAACTTGTAGTCCAGAGTAAAAGCCACAGCACAATAAAAAACACCACTCCTCCAACATAATGTGCCACAATTTGTTAAAAATAGCTGTAAAATCAAGCGCAGTAAAAATTTAAAGGTCAAGAGTATCAGGGTAGAGGATTATCTTGCTATAATTGTTTAAGGTTCAGATGGGTAACGGCAGGGAGAACATGCAAACTCCACAGAAAGACCTCACACGTGTCAGGAACTGAACCTGCCACTTTCTTACTGGGTCTGTCAACTTGGGATGGGCAAAACAATTGGACTTTTTTTTTGTTCTCAGTGCATCGGATTTGTATTTTAAGAACAAACTAATGAGTTAAAATGGAAATGAAAGAGCAATTAGGCAAAAAGGATCATGCAAATAAATATTTTCAGGGTTATGTCACTTTGCTCATTTTCCAGGATTTTTCCAGGACATTTTTAGTTTTATATCACGGCACATTTTCACTTTTATTATACAGTTTTTATAATAAAGATGTAGTCTAAGGGTATACCTGAAGTTCACAATTAAGTTCAAATAACACAACAATGCAAAAACACTTTATTTAGATATACAGATCGGCAAAAATATTTTAGCTCAAATTAGACAGAGAACCCAAACATAATGACTTAGTAGTTTGTCATTATTTATTCTTCTCATTTGAATGTGCTGTGCATCTAATGTTTCACATGAGGGAGGCACATGTGACACCAAGGTTATGTCTGGCATGTAAGAGCAAGAGATGAAGGGGGTCTGAGGGTCCTCTCGCAAGACATTTTGTACAATATCTTTGATTGCTTTGATTTCCTGCAAGCTCCCGCTCTTTTTACTGTGATGACGGCAGTAGCAGTCTCTATTCATTTGATATTCAATAATGCAGCAATGTACAGGAAATATTTTCCAGGACAAACCATATGTACAGGAAATATTTTCAAGGACAAACCATATATTTTTCAAGACATCTGGTCTTTTTTCCCCCCACATTTTCTGTGCGTTTTCATGTCTGGAAAACAGGTCCATTAAACAGGTTTTCCAGAATTTCCAGTATCTGTGGGAATCCTGATATGTCCCAGATAAATACATGTTGTCAATATTTTTACAAAAGAGAAAAGTTAATTTGTGAACTTTTTCAACAATTTAACACGTTTGTGGGCACTGCAATGGATTTTAAAGTCACCATGTTGACGTCAGCAAATATCGGTTATTCACAGCAAAATAATTAAAAATCCATATCAGACATCCATTGCATGTTTGTGTTATGTTATGTTACTTATTTCAGAATACTATTATAAATATCATGCCATTATCTATTTATTTGTTTCTTTTATGAATAAATAATGATAAGGATAACATTTCAACCGTGGTCTCCATTTTGTGGTCCCAGTTTAGCCTCACCTAACGGAAAAACCTGTATTACTTGCAAAATCATACAACTTGGGATGTTTTCCACAGCTCCCTTGACCTCACACTGAGATTCTGTATTCTGCCCGCGTCATGTGTTCAAGGAGAAATCATTGGAATTTTGTTTAATATTTAATTTGAAACGCATAGCAACTGCACCCAAGTTTACAGGAAATGCTCAAATCTTAACCCGTCTGGTGGTTACATTGGCCCATGAATTTATCAACATTTTGTCGATAAACACCTTCTGTCACCCTCATTGGCTTTTATTTATTCCAGTGGCCACACCTCCGAAGGCCATATGCATCATGCAGTAAAACCTATATTCACTTGACTAGGCACCTTTCGATGGGTTCGTTTGGAGCGGATCGGGGCGGTCCCAGAGTGTTTCAACTGTAAAAAGTGAACTGTACTGCCCCGTCTGAACGGGCCATTAGAGGCACTACCTCCCAGAGGTAGCTGGCCTGCTTTGGGCCGCCAGAACGCTTTAGTGCAATATGATTGGACAAGACAGAACAAGAGAGAACACAGGCCAACGAAGTTCATTTGGTCGTCTGATAATCTCATTGTAAATGTTCTTATTTCGGACCAGTGTTTGTTTAACCTGACAGTTTCGACTGCTCACCCACAGTCTTCATCAGAGTCACTCGATGTTGCTGTGAAGTGTCTTGTCAGCTGATCTATACAGGTTTTTCCTATTAGTAAAAATAGGACAACAGCGCCATCTGCAATCCTACTTCAGGGCAGTGTCCCAGGTGTGTGAGAGTAAAAAGGCCCCCTCGTCCTGGTTCATAGTCCTCTGGGCACGTTTCTGTATTTCAGTGGCCTCCTTAATCCAGCGACGATGTTTGTCGTCCTCTGTCCCAATGACGTTTGCTCCGTCCCAGTCCATAATGTGGTTCTCTCTTGTACAGTGGTCAGAAATGGCCGATTTGAGTTGTTCTTGTTCTGCTTTGTGTTTTGTTGCTCATGTGCACGCCCTCGCCATGTCAGGTAAAATAAATAAACAATGGTCTGAAATAAGAACCTTTAAAATTAAGAGAACACAAACTCAGGTGAGAATGAAACGGCACAAAGTAGAAAACAGAAAAAAATAATTCCTCACCAGACGCTGACCTGATCCGGTGGGAAAAAAAACGTATTTCTAGAGATGATTTTCAACTTTATTTGTTGAGCCGATAGACTCCTGCTGTATGAGACACGGGCGGCCTCTGGTGGAGTAAATATGCATTACAAGTATAGATATAAGTCAAAGCAAATGAAATGTTAGTCACGCCAGCAAACTGGGCAAAAATTTTTTTCACTCAGTTAGACATTGGTGACAAAGAATACCCGTACTGGAAATACGGTGGTTTATCACAAGATCAAGTCTGCGTTTGATGAGAAATTATTACTTTGTGTTTCTATCTGCATTTTCCCATGTTGTTGTTGACTTTACTCTGTGTTTTCTCTCGTATCCAATCATCTCACACCATGTGTAGCTCTTCTTTTGGATCTCTTGAATTGGTACAGTTTACTTCAGACAGTGGAGACATACCGAGCCGCTCTGAATTGAACCAGTGGAAACAGGCCTTTAGATTTAGAGCCTATTGTAACATATTTGCTACAAATCAATGTCAAAACAATATATTCTGTAGTCAAATTATTTTAATTTTATATTTATGCAGAGTAAATGTATTGTTTGTTTTATTCTATTTGCTATAATGTTATGAAGACAAAACCACACACATTGGTTCATATGTTTCTGCTTTCCGTTGCATTCCAGCACTGAACCCAGTTTGAATCCAATTCTCAATGTCTTTAGCAGAGCGCCGCTTGAGGCGTTGCTTTTTCAGATACAATTCTCCCCGAACTCTTTATTATCTAATATCAATACAAGCCCAAAAATCACTCCCAATAAAACAGAAGCACAGAAAGCAGCCCGGAGACATGGAAACAAGTTTGGCACACACAACAAAAGGATTATTTTAAAGTGCCCCCATGATAATAGCGTATTGACAACCGCGATCAACTGTGTTAAGATTTTTATTAGATTAGCGAAAAAGGGTTTGCTATTGTGGAAGGCATAAAAGCACAACGGGATTCCTGCTTAGTGATTCTTTTGGAGTTGTTTTGTTTTGACCCGCCTCACCTTTTCATCCGTCGATCACTCAGTTTCAGAACGCTGGCAGAAACAAGCTGTATTCACCTGACATTTCTAACCGTACTTGGGGCGGAAACAGTAACAGACCTGTGAACTCTGACAGCCAGATGACCTTATCTGAGAATTAAGCTGGAAGTTATAGATAAAACGAGCAGGTATATAGCGCAATTTGGAGTCGGAAAATCTACTGACATTTCCCGTGTAACCAGATTTGACATCTATCACGCTCATCTATGCCGTTTGTGTTAAAGACATGTTTTGTTTGGAAGTATATATTTGATTTATAAAAAAAACATCATTCAACATTCATAACTTTCATGAGATTTTACCTTTCTGAATAATTATCCCACAATTCTTTCACTCCTACTTAACAGTGAAATACAGTCAACTCTTAATTGAATAAAAGATCTAATTACGCTTAAGTGACAGAATGAAAGGATTTGGACATGTGTTTCTTAAACCACTTCTTCAAATACAATTTAGGTTTTCTAATTTTTGACAATGCCTAATGTTTTGCATTAGTTGATGGTATGTTTTAAATGACAAATTATAACTTCAAGCGATAAATCAAATGTTACACAGCGACAGTTACTATGCAGTTACTCTTACTGCAATGATAACAATAATTGACTCATTTCTTGGACCACTACTTTGTACTTCTACTTTTACTTGAGCATTTCAGTTTTTTGTTTTGTTTTTTTGGTTGTGTTTTTATCTGTCTTGAACTGTGAAGCGCATCGTGAAAAGCACTATACAAGTGTTATGTATTATTATTTATGAGTAACAGGATCTATCTCACATCTCACTATAGTATCATTTTTGGCTGCCTTACCTATCTCCGTCGAAAAAGCCACAAGCGCTCCTTTAATAGCCCACTGGAGTTCATCATACTTTTGTTTCTTGACTGGCTGCATGTTTGATTTATATCTTAAGTAAAGTCTGCCTCACAGTATAAGTCTTTTTTTTTTTCCATCCTCAGTCAATCAGAAAGATTTTTATAGCATAAAAAACCTTCCCGTCTGTTTGTCAAAACCTTAATGACTTATGCTGTTGTGCTATGAGGCCGAAGTATTTGCAGGTTGGTGCGTGACAGGTACCTGGTTGGTACTAAAGGTGCGGTCACACTTGTACTTGTACTTGTTTGGTACAGCCTGTTAATTCTGATGTTTAAGTGGTGTTTATGCAAGTGAAACCTTCACAGAGCTAACTAAAAGAGCAATGAAAAAGGCAAACAAAGGTCAAAAAATATAAGATTCTATTAATGTGTTGTTGTTGGCCTAAACCCAAGTTAATATGTGTTTAATTAATCCAACAATAACTATCTGCCAATGAAGGGAACAAGGCGAGTGCATCGATGGGTCCAATATAGCGCAGTGGCCAGGTGCTCTTCGAGGATCCAGGCCATACAGGTAGAAGGCATAGAAAAAAAAGAGGACAAGATCCTCTCTGACTTAAAGAAGAGTCCTTTATTATGGCAATGCGGAGATGCCGACACATCTATCTATCTATCTATCTATCTATCTATCTATCTATCTATCTATCTATCTATCTATCTATCTATCTATCTATCTATCTATCTATCTATCTATCTATCTATCTATCTACCTACCTACCTACCTACCTACCTACCTACCTACCTACCTACCTACCTACCTACCTACCTACCTACCTACCTACCTACCTACCTACCTACCTACCTACCTACCTACCTACCTACCTACCTACCTACCTACCTACCTACCTACCTATCCATCCATCCATCCATCTTATATGTCAGAAATATTGTGAAACCAATGAAATATATGAAGAAAATGGGCAATTCAAATTTGAAATCGAAATTAGTTTTTCTTAATTCAAAGATTTTTTACTATAGATAGATTATTTTTGTAACCCAAATTTACCCAAAGGTTGAATTAAAGAACAAAAACACACCAGTGAAGCTATTTGATACCAACATCGAAGAGCAGTACATCTACTGACTTGACAACCACTCACTTTGATTCTTGCTTTGGACTTTACCATGAGAAAAGTTCCTCCAAACAAGCTTCAAAAGATCCTAACAAGCAAAAGTAGTTTTCATCCAAGCCGTGATTTATTGTATTTTTTGCAAGGGCGAACAAAAAAGAGTTGAGATAAGTGATCCATCAACGAAAACAGCTTTGTCTTAGTCTGTAGTCTAAATGATCTTATCGCGCCGACAATGCAACTGGGACTAGTTTTTGAGAGCTGAGATGAAAACAAAATTTGAAACTCAAGTTAGAACAAGTGTGTATACAAGACTCGAAAGCAGAGTTTGAGAAGTTCTTATCAGACAGGAACTTCTAAGAATCTTAAGAGATTTAGAAACAAATTGCTGTTTTAAGCAGAATCTGTTTGAAGCTAGAAACATAAATGTTGACTGACTGAATTTTGATTGAATTACTGTACTGGGATTAACTCCTGACAAAAAATAGTGCTTTTGAGAATGTCTTGACTTGTCTTGACAACGTGCAAGGGAATTTAATGTCGTACGTGTGTTGTCACGTCTCTAAAAGTTTCATTCATTTGGGCAATGTTTTTAAAATCAAGACCGTTTTCACTTACATCTGAAATAAATTTTCAATATAAGGATCTGGTACTGTTCAGACCGTACCAAGTACTGCCCTCTGGACCTGAAATTCCCCACTTTTGTTTACCAGTTACAGTTGTTATGAGCCATTCCAGTTCTATTGTAATCTGACTGAAGCTCCCTCACCACAACAGCAAATAATACCTCAATCCACCGTTTTTCCCAAAAATAGCCTCCTTCACACCCCTTTCAAACCATCTCTTCTCCCATCTCAAAATCTGCACCTCACTGTCTTCCAACGAGCAGTTTGTGGCTTTGAGATGAAGCTGCACGGCAGACTGCAGTCCAGAGAGTCTTGTGTTAATACTGTCTTTGGTGCAGTGGCTGGTCACTCTGACCTTGGAAACTTCTTCACCATAATGTAGAGAATACATCACATTACTCTGATTTTCTGTCCCACACAATCGGCCATCCACCTCCTCCAACACTAGCTGATACCTCAGCTAGTTTGTACATTCTAGATTGAAATTAAGCATGTTGTGTACATTTAATGGGAAATAATATTGTTCATTTTTTGTATTGTTATTAGCCTTACAACATGCTCTTGAGTACCTTTAATTTGCCAAAACTTAAAAAAAAAAAAGAAAAAAGTTTATTATAATTACATTTTTGTTAGCAGCAAGACGCTCAGAACAAGTCTGCCGATGATTTAAAGACTTAAAACAGCGGGAGGTTCTCAGACAAGTGACAGTGATAAGTGATCTGAACAAGGAAGTTCAGCAGGAGATGTTTTTGACGCTCAGAGGGACAGGATTTTTCAAAGAACATTCCTCAAAATAGTGAATAGTGAATGCAACTGAATGTTACTTCAGGTATGTTTTTGATGACAGAACACTGTTGAACATGGTTAAAAGCTCAAAAAGCAGAATATGTGTCCTTTAAAGCAGTGGTTCCTGACCCTTTTTGTCTCGAGTAGCCCCTAAGCTTTGTCTCATGCTCGGAGTACCCCTTAACTTGAGTTTCAGGGAAATAAATGGGTTTATTAGTTAGTTATTAGTTAATTTTAATTATATTTTTGGTCCAAGATACTTCAAAAATATTCAAAATTTACGACTAATGACACTAATGACAATGATTCAGATGAAAGTACATTTCATCTTCTTTTAAAACCTGAAACCATTCCAAGTACCCACTGGTAATTGCTCACGTACCCCAAGGGGTCCCAATACCCCTGGTTGGGAAACACCGCTTTAAAGCATTTAGGTAAGATAAAGATAATACAACCTCAGACAAAATGGCATATTTCCCTTCCCATAGCTCTCTTTGCCTACACCCTGAGTCATTCCACACTGCCACCATCCTACAAGATCTCCCCCCACAGGCCCCGCACGTGTAGCCTCGTACCGCTGGGATCCCATTGTATGTGATCATGGGGTACGTCTCCCCCACAGCCACTGAATCAGCTCCTCTGAGACCCCCCCCACTCCCCTCGCCCCCACCCTTTTAACGCCTACAGTCACAGATAGACCCCAGCACCCACTCCCTTTGGTGCACCCCGTCCGTTCCAGTTTTGTTTGATGGCCAACGTTTGTGCCGGCTGTTACCCCTCTGCACGCCACACCTACCGGGACTTCGCCTCTCGGGACGGGCCCGCTCGCTGCCGGTATTCATCACAAAGAGGCGCGCATGCGGTACGGCGAGCCACCAGGGACACGAAAGCGCAAAGGGTGAGCGCCTTTCTCTACGCTAAGTTAATTTCCGCTTTGAGTACAATATTACAATAATGAATTTGTGGAATCCCTTAAGTGTAGAAGGAGTGCTGGAACAGGCGAGTCGCGGAGGGTTTAAGTCCATTTCGGAATACAGAAAAGGAGTGGGTTTTCACAAATAATGAGATGTATTTTTGTGCAAGCAGTAGTTTCAATATCTGAGGGCTAATAACTGCGTGTGTGCTGGGCATTCTGAAGCAGGAGAAGGATAAGACGCCAGAGGGAGGAGAAGGAAGATGTGCTTTCAATAACTTAAGGGTAACAATAGTTGAATTAGGTTGCTTTTAAAGTGTCAAAGCAAACTTATCCAAAAGAGCAGTTTAAATTTGGACACTTTACTTGATATTTCCAGCTGTATTAAATATTTTGTTGGGGATATAACTGTAAAAAGTATACATGAAGCTACTCAGAGTACTAGTTACTACCAAAACTTGGTTGATTAAACAGTTTAAAGTGGGAATGGTCCAATCCTTTTGGGAGCCGATACCGATATAACAGATATTTGTCAATAGATTTTATACATTGCGAGGTCAAAAAAATTCAGGTCAGGTTTTGGTAAAGGTCACAACGTAACTATTTGCTTCTGTAAAAACAAAACAACATTTATATCTGGAAGAAAGCTCTCTTCAATTTTCATTTTTACTCATTAGTCTGTTCAAAAAGACATGTCTGATGCACTGAGGACAAACTGGGAAAGACACGAGAGCATGAAGAAAATTTAATAGGACTTTTAGATGGATTCCGACTAAACGTTTAAACTTTATTACAAAACCCTAAAACTCTATTTTTGGTGAAATTAGCTTTAGCTTTGAAAGAGCACTTGTCCAAACACAACAAATGCCCAAACAAGTGTCAATCAGTCCCTGCCAACAGACACCAGCTTTAAAAAAAAAAGAAAAGAAAACCGAAACAAAGAAAATCTGGGCAGTATTTATAATCTGATATTCCTCTGTGAAGAGTAAATCAGACATCAGAGGCCAAAAAGCTTCACAAACAGTTTGAATTGGGGCTCATTTAGTCAGACGTTTAAGGAAAAATAGCCCCGAAGCTTAAAGTGCGTATGACAGGTTTTTATGATTTTCTAATTTTGACTTTATTCAGTGTATTAATACTTGTTGTAAATATATATAATAGTTTCACACCAATCAAGTCGCTGTTGGTGGAGAAAAGTTGAAAAATATGTTGAAAATTACAGGAAGTAAACAAACTGATGACATCACACTAGGGAGACAAACTTTATACATGATTTACACAAAATAAACAACTTTTTTGACCATTTACATTTTAATTCAACTAAATAAATAAGTTCAAATATATTTTTTATTTGTCAGGTAAAATAATTGATGACATTAGATGAGTTTTAGCCCAGTTTACAGTGTGGTTGCTATGGTAATTTCCTAGTGTCATGTCATTATTTACAACCAGGAAGTGAAATTAAAACGTATAACGTATACTGCTAAACCGGGATAACATTTGTAAAGAATTTTAGCAAAACTTGAAATATATTTATCTTAACTGCATTTTAGGTAAATGAGTGGTCCGAGCTGTCATGGGCACTTTAAGGGGTTAAAGTTGATTTTGCACAACATGTCTCCTTCAAGTCCTGCAGTTTCATTTGAATCTTCCATTTCACTGAATTACTCCTATAACTTCACTTTTATAACAGGACAATAACAAAATGACTTATAATTTTTGAGAATTCTTGGATCAGAATTGCATGACGTAAATTCAAACTTTTGTTGTTGTTATTATTAAATCCAATTTGTGACTATTAATATCTTTATCATCAACAATGTCACTACTCACTACTACTGTCACTACTAGTCACCAGTCACTGCTAAAGCTCCCTTTACATTAGCCTGTCCGTACACTCCGCGAACACTCAGGTACATACTATGGAGGAGCATTACTTCACAATGCTCTCAGCTTTGTACTTTATGTGCCCTATTTACATCTCTATCCATGTATCCATGTATATAATAAAGAACACTACAGTATGAATGAATAGCCGTCGTACAGACCACATATATTATCATTAACAACATCTTCCACGCACTAAAAGCCTTCCACTCTCCTCTATAATGCGTCCAACAGAGTGCATCTTTTCATCAAGCGCTCTGGGTTTAGAGCCGTCATTTGAAAATATGGGGTGACGACCATATTCTGCAAAGTAAAAGAAGAGACGCTTTCAATATATAGTGTTATCCAATGGGAGTTTGGAAAATGGTCATAATTAGCAAATAGCAAAAACTGTAATTATTTAAGAAGCAGTATTTCCTCTGAAACCTAATGCATGTCTAAAATCTGCTGCTAACCACAGTTTAGATCTTCTTAAATGCATGGACAGCTTGTGTTCAGCAGCTCGTGTTTCAGTCTTTTCACAAATGTAAAAAGTACACTATATATATTTTTTTGTAGAGAAGTAGAGTCCACAACCTACTCGGAGATGTTATCCAGTGGTGGAAGGTAACAAAGCACAAAAGTGAAACTATACTCAAGTAAACTCAAGTACACTATTTTGCTGCTCTCAAGTATATACTTTTTACTTTTACTTCACTACATCTGAGGGCATGTATCGGTACATTCTACTGCACCACATTTTTGGACTGAATTTTGGAACCGAACGCCGTATGATTTGAGCCCTGCTGAATCGTTGTTGTTGTTTTTTTTCAAGCACATTCATGGACACAATGCCAAAGAGTTTTTAGTAGCAGTAGTTTGGGCAAACATACCCCAACATCACACGATCTCTCTGGGTGGAGTCTGCATGTCCTCCCCGTGTTACCGTGGGTTCTCTCCGGGTTCTCCGGCTCCTCCCACCGTCCAAAGACATGACTGTGTAGGTTAATTGGAAACTCTAAATTGCCCCTAGTGAATGAATGTGAGAGTGAATGGTTGTCTGTCCTTGTCTCTGTCTCTCTGTGTCAGCCCTGCGATGAGTTGGCCACTGTCCAGGGTGTACCCCGCCTAAGGCCCAAAGTCACTGGGATAGGCTCCAGTCACCCGCGACCCCTAACGGGAATAAGCGGTAGAAAATGAATGAATGAATGAGTTTGGGCAAACAAACTTTATAAAAACTCAAACCAGGGCTTTTCAGGGGGCCTGATTTTTCGGAGGGCTATGTATTGTCTGGGGGCCGGACTACACAAGTAATACATAATACACTCCATAAATTAATAATATATATCAATATTGCTCTGTCACATAGAAACGGGACTAAAGCAGGACTGAGCAAAGACGAATCTTGTGTCGATCAACAACCAGACTTAAACTCGAGCAGATCATAGCAGCAGATCTAGCACTGCGTTTAAACCAAGACTAAACCTAGTGTAGGTCTACATTTGGATTACATCAGGGGTAAACCACATCTTGAACAGGACTAGACCGCAAAATCTGAACTAATGCCTTACTTTGCCATAATCGGCCAGACCGAACTGACTGGCTTGGCTTAAGTTATTTACAATGTTATTTTCCTTTTTTGTCTGAAACAACAATCATTTGCAGTGCTATTCAACAGTTTGGGAACCACTGCTTAAGAGACTTCCCACAGCCCTCTGAACACACTGCCATCTATAAGGCGTGCCAAATAACGCTGCGAATAATGCTGTTGTTTTATCTGTTAAGTCCGCATGCAAATAAATCCGCCACGCAATTGGCAGAAAGGCTCAGACCGAGATTTCAATTGCATTATCCCAGATTGTTACAAATAATTAGCCTTATAAACGTGGTTCTGCAATTCCACCAACATCTGTTCACTGATAATGGGATTTCCGCATCAGAACGAGTCCCTTTGGGTTGAATTACGTTGTTTCGTTCTGCCATGGTTTCTTTATTGTTGACAATGAATGCCTTCAGAGCAAATGACATGGACAATGAATGGGAAAAGCAATTTGTTGTCATGGCTTTGTTGACGTCTTTAGTGCGCTATTGGCTTAATGCTGAAGGGAATGACTAACATACATGGCACAAAAACGGTGGTAAAATCATTGAGGAAGTGCAGCGGTGAGATGGTTTCCTGGCTTTGACAATTTGCCGAATGTCCTCCCTATTCAGTGAAGACAAGCCAACAAAATGAGGGCTTAAACGACACATTCTCGATAGTCTGTGGACCTTAAGCCAAGCCAGTCAATTTGGTCTGGCCGATTATGGCAAAGTAAGGTACTAGTGCAGATTTTGTGGTCTCGTCCTGTTCAAGATGTGGTTTACCCCTGATGTAATCCAAATGTAGACCTACAGTAGGTTTAGTCTCAGTTTAAACGTAGTGCTAGATCTGCTGTTTTGATCTGCTCATGTTTAAGTCTGGTTGTTGATCGACAAAGGATTCGTCTTTGCTCAGTCCTGCTTTAGTCCCGTTTCTATGTGACAGGGCAATATTGATATATATTTTTAATTTAGGCAGTGTAGTATGTTTGCACTTGTGTAGTCCGGCGTACGAACGTTCATGGTCCATTTAAGTGTTTGTCGTTGTTTAGAACTGAGAGTGTGACTAGATGAAATAACTGTTGGTTGATGCTAGCTTGTGACAGAAAGGTCGTTGTTTAACTGTACAAATCAGCTCACTTGTCGTTCCTATAAAGTCATTTTTTTAGGGTTGGATTGTGTTGAAGTACAAATACTGTGCACTATTTGGGTATTGTTATTGGCCTTTAAACATATTCTTCAGTACCTTTACGTTGGCATCTCATGTTTTGGATAAAAGGACATGGTTGAGAACGCTGCCGTTTCATTTCATAGCTTTACCAGAGGCGAGGAATCATTAGTGTTCTTAATTCCACCTGCAAATATCACGTTGACGCCGCACACGACGATTGCAACAGCTTGATAATCGCTCGCAAGGTTCCAAAGTCGCAAATCGGGACCTAAATTTTCCTGAAGTGTGTTTCGGGCTTGACTTGAGTAACAGAGCTTCAAACAGAGCAGTACCATCAGTTAGTTTCACCCCATGACATCAAAAAGCAAAGTTCAAATTCTATCATTCCTTTCCCAACCATTTTGCGACTCTATCCATTACCCGTGAGTCGAAGTATCTCTTTCATATTACGGCTTCGTTTCCACTGGCCTGAAGCTAAAAATGATACGGCAGTTTGAAGTTCAATCAGTCAACATTATCTTTCCTTCACCCGCTCAGTCAATACGTTTAATAATTCAGCGCTTGGCCAAAGAGTACTGATCGCCCATCTGCTGAACAAGTCATGGAGAGGTGAGATAGTCAGAATATAGCTGCGGGGTCTGGACTGATGTGGACAATAAAGTGCAGTCAAAGCAAAAAGAGGATAATGGAAAGGTGCGCTGGGCAGTCTTTGGGCTCACACAGACCGGGCAAATTCATATGTGTAGTAGACCTTTTTGATTTCAATAAAGTTGGATTTTACATGATTTCTATGGCATGTCTCACTCTAGTCTGTTAGTATTGGATAGCATTTTAACTAATACTAAAAACTTATTACCATTTAAGTATAGTTGCAAACAAGGCTGCGACTGATGAGTGTTGCGTTAATTGATTTTGTTCATTCTCACTTTTGATTAACTGATTATTTATCATATCATGGAAGGTTTGTTAAAGTTCTCCGTGAAGTATGTTATAGATGAGTCGTTGTAATCTCTCATTCGTCCAGTTGTGGTCCATGGTAGAAAAAGTTTCTGAAATGGATAGTTTCGGAAGTCTTTTTTAAACTAGCTTCTCATTACCCTCAGACTGAAAACGACTTCCGGATGGGATAACTGATCTAACGAACTGTACGGCATCCACTTCTATAAACAGTCTATAACTTCGTTTCCAACCTTACAAAAAGCACATATTTTTCAGAAAAGCGAATAACAAATGCAAATTTAGCCCTGTTTCCATCTAAGCATACGACGTAAAGATCTATCTGCACTCTTCTCTTTTAAAGTACTTTATTTTAAAATTATTTTAAAATGATTCTGTGTGTCTTTTTGTGTTTTGTGATTTTAATGCAACTTTTCCTGTTTATGTAAAGCACTTTGAATTGCCCTGTGTACGAATTGTGCTCTACAAATAAACTTGCCTTGCCTTGCCTAAGCGCTCAAGCTCATGTCTGGATGTTGGCTACCTGGATACGGGACCCTGCTCTGTGTTGTGACAACGCTAATCCTGCAGAGGGCGCACCATGCACAGTCTGGTTTGTCTTTGCAAGAGATGCACACTCATTGTTATTTAGCTGTTAGCTGCATACTCTTATGTCGCATTCAAACTTAAGCAGGTTGTTAAGACTTACCCTATTACTTTTACCACCAAGAAAAGGGCTGCTGCCTCTATCTTTTTCAAAGTTTTACACTGAAGTCGAAAAGCAACACTTTTAATGGTGGGCCGTGGTGTTACTAAGGAATAATGGAGTTACTGATGGAGATTAGACGGCGCATATGAGTATCAGGGCAAGGTATTCACTGGCACACATGTTTTGTGTGTAGCCTGAGCTTCAAGCGTTGTGCGGTTCAACAGAATATTTAGCTTTGTTCCTCTGGAGAATTTTGGGCAATACAACTTGGAAATTTTTATTATTTTGGCTTTATTCATCACCTTTGTTCACTCGTCCCGTGCCACCTGCCTGCAGGAATGTAGCCCGATGACAATGTGTTGGTTTTATTCATCGCTTCATGATTTTAAGAGGCTAAACATGTCTCCACCTTTCAAAATTCTGTTTAACTGTTAAGCACATAAATCAGAAGCCACCTCCAGAATGCGATACTCCAAAATGTACATTAGGAATATGGCAACAGCACTTATTACTTCCCTTTGAATTTCTTTGCTGGTTAAAAGGCCTTCTATCTTATCTTATTAACTTTGTTGTATGTCGACATTCAAAACCCTTCTCCCCTTTATCCCTTTCATTCCCTCGCCACCATAGATTCACCCCACTCCACTCCACAATAACCCCAAGCAGGTTAACACTCCACTCACAAACGCCATGCATCAAGGCGGACACTAAAGACCTCTCCCGACTGCCACTTGCGACCATACGTCTTCTTGAGCGTAAAACCATGATGACGAATGAGCGCAAGTTTAGCTAGCGCGCTTTTTCACACCATCAAATCTTCAATTATTCATTCACCGTCAATGTAATCCACGCTAGCAAACCGCACTCACACATGCGAGCGTGGCGTACGTTATTCCGCGGCAACATCTCCGAGTAACCGACAAAATACGGCCAACCTTATCCCTCCGAGTGCATGTCTTAATGGCACGTTGAAGGTAAAATGGTACTCGTGTGCAATATTTATGCTGGAGGCCATGTCACTCGTTAATAAACATGCTTAAGAGACTACTCCGCTGGGTAATTTATGAGCGCGCATAATGAATCAAGGGGTATTTGGCTTGCCGTAGTTTCGTCTCCCATCGTAGCATGTCGGGGGAGTAGAGTCTTTCTAGATTAGTTGGACATCGTCTACCAGTCCGGTCTTGAACAAAGTGAACAAACTGCCAAAGATGACATCAATGATTCATCAATTTGGGGATTTTTTTTTTTTTTGGTCATGTAAAATGCATGAGGTTCCATGTTGGAGCGCTGCTTGTCAAGCTGAAAATCTCAGTTGTGGTTGAAAGGGAGATTGGTGATGAAGAGGGTGTTTGAAGGCGGGCGAAACAAGAGTAGCATAAGAGGTAGGTAGAGGCCGGCCGGGTTTTCAAACGGAAGTCGTGTCGTGATTAAAATTTGCTTCGTTAAATGTTGATTAAGGGATGGGAGGCATTTGGGTGTGTCAATCAAAAGTGTGTGAATTCAAATCCCAGGGTTTCTATAGGTTATGTCTTCCGTGTTAAACAGACAAAACACACACACACATTTGAAAGTTAGTAAAACAAATTAACTTTTTGAAATTAAAGCTAGGTGTGGGTGTTAAAACATTTGATTTTTTAAGCCAGCACCAATATTTATCACAGTTACTTTCGGCCTTTTTCTATTTGTGAAAGAACAATAAAAGTAGTGGATAACTTTAGCTATACTGTGACCTTAAGGGAGACATATTATGCAAAATTGACTTTTAGGAGCTTTTAAGCATAATATATTTTGTTCCCCCTTGTGATTAAACTACTCAAAGTTGCATTTAGAGTGATTTGTACACATTTGAGTAATCTTTATTCTCAAGCGGGCAAGACTACATGGAAGACAAAAGCACCATTGGTCTTGTTTAAGATGCACTGTGTAACTGTTGGTATCAATGGACTATTATTATATAACTGTACCCAAGAATGTTCCACAGTATGATGCCAGGCCAAGGTACAGGTCAGATCTGTGGAGAGGCGACGACGCTCACTGTAAGAATGTTTATCAAGGTATTTTCTTTGCAATAAAAACACATGACACTGATTAAACACAAGCTAGGAAACTTTAATTCCATATTGCAAAGAAATCACACTTTCTAGCACCAAAAAAGTTACATAAATTCGATTTTTTAAATGTATACAGATTGTCATCGCGCAACTTCCAAAATGTTCTCAATGGAGATCAAATTTTATGCCCTGTCATGGAATAGTAAAGCCAAAGAAACAACATTTCCATGGAGACAAGCAGGTAAGAGTTAGATTTGTGGAGATGCAAGCCTAGTCACAGTAAGGATACAGGTTTTATGATTTTATTTGAGTTTATTTTTTCGGACTAAAGCGTTTCACGGTGGGGATTTTATCAGGGTTAGACAAATCATCAAAAAATGTTGCCATTATTTTCCGGCACCACTTTAAAATTTCAGGGTTGCCACATCAAAACGGCCGACAATTTCGCAAATTTAAACACCAGGTTTGTGTTCTGAGTGGAGAATGTGCAGTGCATCATGTGGGGACAATATGACGCTTTTTTCCAACCCGTATGCTTACGTTTAACTGTGCCACCTTCGCCTTAATAATAATAATATTAAGGGCTTTATATATTTCTCAGTTTTCTAAAAGTGCTTTCTAATTGTTATTCATACAATTCACAACTAACAAGTTCGAATCACACTTGGGCAAATTACTCCAACTGATCTACCACAAATCAAACTTATACCAGCAAGTTTTCTTTCATTTTTCTTACCCCCCCATGTTTTCACTTTTTTTCAAGTGTGAATCACTAGTTACTCAAGCCCTAATTGCGCTCACCCAAAGACTAGCCTCTACGCAGTTTTTAATGAGACCACCGAGACATCTTTGGTCCAGTTTTCCAAGGACCTCTCATAATTATGCGCTAAAATAACCCGCCTTGTTCTCTGTTAACACAACACAAAAGTAAAAGTACTCCAGACACCTCCTGTAGTAGTTGCGCTCTGCTAATGGGGCCGGACAAAAGCACAGAACCTTGAAGTCCATTAACAAGAAACACACACTGCGAGATGGAAAATGATTTCACACTAAACACACTGTATAATTGTGGCCCCTGCACGAATTTCCTTTTAGATAGAAAGTTTATTTAGCTTATGCCCGACCAAGAGTGTACGAAAGTTATTTTATGATTTTTGGCAACAGTCTATGGACTCTTAGACGCAACCAATTATCTGCATAAGTCAAATGTTTTCACAATATTGAAATTTTGGCTGTTTAGAAAAATGATATATATAATTTGTTCTTTTCCCAAGGTTAGGCTTCATGAATAGTCACCTGCAGCAATTTAAAACATGTTACTGACTAAGATAAAGGTGCACTATGGAACTTTTCTGGTGGTTGTTTCCATGGAATTATTATTGTTGTACTAAGAATCTTCCGCCATTTGGAAACAAACAGACCTTTTCTCAGTTGAGACAAGCACAAAAACTGAAATTAAATAAATTCAAGATAGAAATTGAATGCCACTCTTAAACATTCCAGGAGAAGCAAAAGCAACTCCATGGAGACAAGCAGGGTTAGTGCACCATTATTATTAACTAGCCTTTTCTTCATGTTTTTCTAGATTACTTTCAAGTTTGAAATGTTTCTGAATAGACTTAACGAGGAAAAGCATGAATGAACTAATTGCGCGCAATCCCCCTTATTCATTCCTGTAGTAGGAAACATTTTGAGGACTTAACACCAATGAAAAGTTGGGACATTTTGTTTTAAGATTAATTGCTATTGCAGTACTCCTAATATTTCACATTCTGACACCCATGGACATTATCTATACATGCATGTCAATGAGAGACTGTTGATCTAGGCATTTCTGAACTATTAGATTGGATCAGATTTAGTGACTAAATCGGGCCGATACACTCAATAGCGTTTTTCACACACACACATTAAAGGGAACATATTCTGCTACAGT
The DNA here is from genome assembly GCA_019453435.1 of Rhinogobius similis. Lineage (NCBI taxonomy): Eukaryota > Metazoa > Chordata > Actinopteri > Gobiiformes > Gobiidae > Rhinogobius > Rhinogobius similis. Next base: position 6,837,838 of record CM033637.1, read on the forward strand.
GACTTTTGAACAGTGTTCTGCCATAAAAAGTATATTTGGAGTTGCATTTTGCTTCATTCATGCTATTTTGAGGAATGCTAGTTAGAAAACAGCTGAACTCCCTCGATCGATGACGTTTTTCAGATTTTAAACATCACTCATCCCAGAATAGTATGCTGTTTAAAGTCCTTAAATCATTGCCAGACTCTGAGCATTTCTGCAATCTCGACACGATCGCTGCATCTGCTAGCTTAACTTGCACACTTCACGAAGGCTCGAGTAATAGTATGTTCAACTTGTGCAAGCGGTACGCAGCCAGTATATGGCGCCTGAAGTCAGTATAAGCCAAGGCAAACAGAGATGCCAAACTTAAGGTACTCAGGAGCATGTTTAAAGGGGCGTTCAAACCGCAGCGACCAACGCGACCAGTTTACATGTTAAGTCTATGGTGTCGCGCGAAAAAAGCCTTCTGCGATTTTGCGGCGCGACAGGATCCTGCGATTCTGTCGTGCTGCGCGACGCGACAAGAGCGACTTTGCGGCGGCCGCAAATTCGCTTCATTCGCGCGACTTGGCGACCGTCGCAGAAGATAAACAAAGCTGAACTTTCTGCGGCCAACGCCGCGACCGCCGCGGATGGCAACCAATCAGAGACCACGCTTGAGAGACGTTACTACGTATATCATTATCCGGAAAGAAGGACGTAAACAAACTAAACGCATGATTGACCGAACAGACCCGAGCCCGCGCACGAGTAGAACCATAAACTGGGTTCCGTGCAGAGTTTTATTGGCAGAATAAGCGCCTGACAGGGCTGTGTGTTTAGTGTTCTACCTGCACCAACGGGACGTCTCCTGTTCCAGAAGTGCCTGTCCCTCCGCTGACGCTGGACCAATGATCCCTCTCCCTCGCTCTTTTCTTCAGCTTTTTGGGAGGGCATCCGTGGCTCTCTCTCCCTCTCTCTCCTCTGCTCCGCTCCGTGTAGCAGCCGCGCACTTTTATTCTGGTGCCGTCACATATTTTGATCACTTTATCGAGGAAAACAACACAATGCTGGCTACACACCGCGCTCCGTGGAGCGCATGTTACAAACGTGACACCACACGTGCTCGTCTCTGCCTTGAGACCGAGCCCACACGGCCCAGCCCGACAACAGAGCGGAAAATGTGGTCCCGAACGCCCCGCTCCCAGGAATCTAAACTCTAGCAGCAGGTTAGCTGTGCTGGTCGCGTCGGTCGCGCCGCGTGTCCGCTGGTGACTTTTTTTTCGGCGACCAAGTCGCGCGACTAAAGCGACTGTGCTTAAATGTACAGGCGACAAACTAGGGGCAACAAACGCAATTTTGTCGCTGCGGTGTGAACAGGGCTTAAAGGCTAATAACAATATAAGCCATGCATAATGTTTGACTAGTCGGATCGGGAGCCACAAAAACTTGATCAGGACAGCACTGTTGGTCATGAGCTACATGTATCATTTATTCCTGGGTACTACGAGTGTCTTTGCTCCTGTTTACTGTTAGACTTTGCATTATGGGTGGGCCTGCACACATTACATTGTTCACCACAGCTGCAGCGCTAAACATAGATCACTGTTTGCCTCCAATCCACCTGCACGAGCACCTAATAAAACCTCATACTATAGACCTTGAAAACATGTCCCTGGTCTCTGGTGGATTGTATGTACAGTGTACTATATTAATATATATGTTGGCAAATTCTTTAGTGCCTGAAATAATAAGGGCCAACGCCTGAAGCAATGAGTCTTAGGTGTGTTACACCCCATGCAATGTGCATTCAGTAGAAAAAGAGTCTGCATGATACATAATGTGGAGTTTGTGCACTGTTGTGCTATAAATGACGACTCGAAATTGAGTTCCTATCCTTGGATGCCTTTAAAACCAAGTTGAAAGCATTAGAGAGTGCCTCGATAGTATGCAAATATTTTTCATAACCTGTTTTTCATAACATGTTATTATTATTTGTAGTATATTGTACTTGTGTGTTGAGCTTTGCAGCCTCTTTATTCTCCATGGGACTCTCTTGATTTAAAAAGAAGCGCAATAAGTGTTCATTTATATTCAAACTAGTCAAACAAATCTAAATCTATTCATTTATTTGTCACACTCTGTCCAAATCAAAACTCACAACCCCCCTTACCTTGTCCTTTTTTTTTTGTTATATAAAAGTTTTGCATCCGTTCATTGCATTGTAAACGAAGCTCTTTGGGGGAAAATCAAACCATTGTGTGATATCTTCATCAAAACTTACTTACTCGGTAGTGCGCCGTTAGCATGCTAGTTGTTCTTGTTTGCAATGGTATGTTGCAAAAATTCCACCTTGCACCTGACAGTTGGGTCACGTAATTTGAAACATGATTGTGTAAACATACAGCCATATTTCTAGCCTAATTATTCTTCTAGTTCCATTTTTAACGCCAAACATCGGTCAATATTGGCCAATACCGAAAGAAAGATATGCATGTCGCGATTGCTGATTCAATACCAGCTTTATAGGCATTCTGTTGTATCTTTCCACATTTTCAGTGTAGGCTTAAAACCCTTTAATCTCTGTCATGGTTCAACAGCTAAATGAAAGAAGGGACAAAGTGGGCAGGGCTAACAGTTCTTTCTGAAACATGTTTTCTTCACTCACGGTTCAAAAACGTGAAGGTGGAAACTATCCTCGTTGCAGATTGATAGCCACAATCTCCGGGGGAAAACCGAGAAAACAAAAATGTCCAGTTGTACGTTTAGCGATAGAGCTCCCCCTGCAGCTCCCTTGTGATAAACAGTTATTTTGATGTCTTTTGCTGCCTTTGTTCGTGCTCATTTTGGTCGTGTTGTCCCGTTCTGTGCGTTTTTCCGTTTTTTTTTTAATGTAAAAAAACAAAACAAAAGTCATAATAAAATATAAAAAAGATTCCAGCAAATTTGGTTATTATAGTTTGCAAGAATATTCACCCTGTGGTTTCTATATACTCCTAACAACAATGCTAATTTATGGACATCCTAGCTAACCAACAATATGATACAGTATTGTTTGTTTCTGCAAAAACTACCAGATCGATTTCACAAAGATCTCAAAATGTATTATTACAATAAGAAAATACAATAACTGCGAATCAAAATCTCTAGTTTTATTTGTTAACAACTTGGCTAATCTGTGTGCAACAATTCCTATTTTTCAAAAGAGTGATGGGGCCCTCAGATCGCATGCATAAATGTACCGTCTCTACAATACATGTTATTACGACAAAAATAGACAAAAACATAGAAAAATGCAACTGAGGAAAAAACATCATATGCTTTTGAGGGCTCTTTCCTACCCCGGGCCCCAAGGAAACCAGTACCCTTCACCCCCCCAGTCTGACACCCCTGTTTCTCAGGAAGGTTCACTTTGGGTCAGAGTCAACCATGTTTAACGGCCAGTTTTCCGCCCAGAAACAGCAGGGGGAGTCGACGAACACTTCAAACGCCCTGAAAATACGTATTTAACCAGCACAGGGAGTTACAAAAACGTTTAATAAAGTACAATGTTAATTAGTTCTCCTTTAATAGTACAACACAGCGCAAAAGTTCGAGATAAACTTTCCCCACGGCACGTTCTTTGTCACGATCAAATTGCGTCTTCTCTTTGTACCAGAACGAGACGGTGCGCCAAATGAAACGTCAGAAACTATTGGAGGTAACAACACGTTTTGGTTTTTTTTTCCAATCGTAGGCAAATGTATGCATGTAGTGGCCTAATTACCTCGGAGCTGAGTCCTGCGCCGCCCGTGCTGCAGTCGGAATCATTTAGAGCCCAATTAGAGGTGCGCCGCGCTGACGAGGATCTAATGAGTCTGAGATCAGGGTCAGGTGAATACACTTCCATTTAAAGCATAATTAAGCGTAAAATACCTATCTAAAATACCAGCGGTAAGTAGTACAATACCAATTTGTAGAGATACCGCTCGACTCGTACAAACGCAATACGGACGTTCTTACATTTACGAGCGTCTGGTATTTCCTTCCTTATTCCTCCACCTGCCAATAAATGATGGATGGAACAATATATTTTGGGTTTCAGTATTTATCGGGTGCATGTTTTCTTTGTGATTTGAGCTGCAGAAGGTTGAAAAAGTTTAACCTCTATGGCTACGGCTAATTATTATTGTTCATTCATTTTCTACCGCTTATTCCTGTTAGAGGTCACGGGTGACTGGAGCCTATCCCAGTGACTTTGGGCCTTAGGCGGGGTACACCCTGGACAGTGGCCAACTCGTCGCAGGGCTGTTATTATTGTTTTGGTCTGCTATTTCTTTGTTGCAGCCCATGCCTTTATGAAACTGTATCAAAAACATGGTTAACGACAGGCAGCCACAGCTCTTCACTAATAAGACAAAAGAATCTTAAAATCAATTGTTTAATTAAATCGTTTTTTGGAAAGTTTTATTTCACTATTTGTGCTGCACAGAAGTTTTATCTCCAGTGAGAAACAATAGAACTCAAGAGTAAAACCGCCAAAGTCCGTTTTTTCAGTTATACAGTATGGCAGTATGTTTTTAACTACACATAACTCTCATTGAAGTCACCATTACTGTGGAATAACACTTCATTTCAATAACATTTTCTCGAAAGTCCTGAAAAATGACTTAGACAGTTAGGCTATGAGACTAAATGATGCATCTGTATGTTTTAACATTACACAGTCAAAAAAAAAGAAGAAAAAAAGCTTGAAAAATGATTAATAATAATGATAGTTTATATATATATACACACATATATAATGTATTATTAATAATATTGTAGCTACTGTTCACTGGAACATTTTTCTTTAGCAATATATCATGCTTCAAAATTTGAACATTTGAGCACATTTTGTCAATATTCCATCTCCTAAAAGTGTCATATGAGTATTTTTCCTCTGACAAACAAAGCAAACTTTCCTCGTTGCTTGTCTCGTCATGTAAGTGCTTATGGATGGACCGTAGCGCCGGCTGCTTGTTAACAACATCGTATCGATCCGGCGTCTTGACGAGACCTTTTTGGAGGTAAACACAGACCGATGCTACACAGGGAGTCAAGGGCCCCGCTGGAGAGCCAGGGTAATTTCTCTGCATGACTGCTGTCCACACCATGCAGCGCAGGTACACCACTCACTCCTGTCTGTGTCCAATTCATCCGACATGACAACGCCAGCTACTCAAGACATTCTTCAGGGCTGGTTAGGCGCTACGTCGGAGGTGGAAGGAGAAAGATACGTATACGGCATGTCAAGCTGGATGAGGGTTATGACTCTTTTTTTGGAGTATTTATCAGATTTTGTGTAAGGCAATCAGTCTCAACAACCTTGAAACTATTATTACTTTACAAATACACTGTCTGTCAGTGTCAACTATAGGGCTGCACCACTGAGCTAAAATATAGGTTATAGAGAACGTGGATTCTGTTGCCATGGCAGTTATGGCACCCATCCTGCAAGTTGAGAAAGAACAAAATTCTAATAGAAAATAATGAAAAACATGGTGATAAAAATCATAGATTAAAGTGTTTAAATTCAGATATAATGGTCCTAATAATGCAGAGAACTGCACCTGTGTCTGTCAGAACATTTTTTCTCTAATTTATGAAAATGAATATTCACCCTAAATACACTGCATTGTATTTTATGTATTTTATGCAGAATACATTTGTTCACATGGACACAACTATTTATAATTCTTCTGTTTTTTGTGTGTTTTTTTCATTACTAAAATAGAAGAATTTATCACCTAAAATAATCACATTAGTTTGGTTGAGCATGGGCATTAGATAAAGTACAAATACAAAAAGTCCAATTATCAAAATATTTATTACAAAATTATGATTCAAAAGTCCAGCTCCCTATGCATTTGTATGGATTTTTTGGTTGAATTTTCCAACACAACATGGCTGCTGGAACTAGACACTGGTTACTATATGTTACCATGGGGATGTTCTCTCTAGCCTATATTATCACTCATTGGGCTGCACAATACAACACTAACGTATCAGTATCACATTACTGGCTGACATAAACTAAATATATTGCAATAACACCAAAGTCCTTCATTTGACAGAAATGCAGTGTTATTTAGAATGAAAACGTTGAAACAGGATGATTTTATTCACAACTTTTCTCTAAGTCTAAATCTAAAGCCTTGTTTTAGTCTTGGTTTTGTCAACCTTAAGTAGTATTTTTGAGTTTGACTAATACATCAAGGCGGGATTTAAAAAAAAATATATATATATATATATATATATATATATATATATATATATATATATATATATATATATATATATATATATATATATATATAGCTGAAATTATTGTGTCAAAATCTACATTCAATTCATTTAGTTTATATTAATAAGAACAAAATCGCAGTGCTTAAACATATTGTACATCGCAATAATGTAAAACCTACTTATCTTTCTAATTATAGGCCTTGACAGTCTCTACACCGCTGCAGCAGACCCATCAGCCTCTCCATCTCCAGTGTTCAGACTTTTAGTTTTTTCTCTGACAAATCCATCATTCTGTGCCATCTAACCTGCCCATGGTTAATAAATGGTAAATGGTCACATTTAAACAGCACTTATATACCTTTCAAGGCACTCAAAGAGCTTTACATCAAGGAAGTACTCACCCATTCTTTGACACATTCACATGCCAGTGTGCGCAGAGACTGGGGGCGAGGCCGAGTGGTCAACCTTCAGATCAGAAGACCACTGACCACTGCTGCCCCAGTAGCTCATGTCCCTTCTAATGTCTAAGTGCCAAAGTTTATCCCTTTTAATTAACTATTTATTTATAACATCTCAGTTATTTGTCGGTTTAAATACGTGACTTAAGTGACTGTATTTTGATCCAACAACAGTGCAAATACAGACATAACTCGTTTTAGATCAGCAAAGAAGACAAACTGTATGGTCCCTCCTCAACGGACTAAAACGGGGTGCCCACACTTTTTCCTCGGCGGGCCAAAATTAGCTTTTTTTTCGTGCCAATAGCCAACCCTAATTTTGTGTTGCATGTTTATTTACAAACATATGATGACTAAATTGTTTTATATTAACATGTTTTAGGGGACTTGATTGAGTCTCTTTTGCAACTGCCAGCCTTTTTAGCACAAAATTTAATCAAATAGATACTCCTGACAAATCACAGCACGGCCAAATTAGACCCCCTGGAGGTTTGGCCCGCGTGCCCCACTCTTAGAACATGTGATTTAGTTTTGTTCCGCTGTGTTAAAGTCAAATTGAAAACGACTGCAGTGTCAAAGATTCATTGCAATCAAATCGAAATCGCAATTTGAATGTTCAGTATAATAATGAGCAAATTGTAAAGGCTGCAGTTTTCGAAGTTTCCTCCACAAACTACAAAATATCCTGTCTTATCCTGTCTGAAAACTGCAAACCCTGTTTGGATCTGAACAAACACATTCCGAAATACATAGTTTCAGATTCATATTTCAGTCTTTTGGTCAATCCTCCTGGATGTACTTAAAATGTGAACTTTGAACTAAATCTAACATTAAACACAAATCACGAATCCAAACGCAATCGCGATACCTGATAATTTTCCCAAATAGTTAAGCTCTACATCAAATGTTCAACATACATGAGATGCCACTCTATGTTTGCCAAAAAAAAAAAAAAGTGCCATTGATCATAATTTTTATTATTAATTATGAGTTGCAAAGTTTTCACGTTATTGCTAAATTACTGGACGTTCCTTTCAGTGTCTCAGCCCCCATATGTGCCTAATCTGTTCCTTGACTTGCCTGTAGACTCAGACAAGAGTGATTTGATGGTTGAGTTTGGTTGTTTAGCTCCCTCCGAGTCCTCCCCACATGTAAACTATATGACAGTGATGGCATTTCTCCTCCTGTCTCATCCTCTGCCTCCCTTCGGTGACCTCAGGCCCAGGGTGAGCTTATTGCTGTTCTTTCTCCGCATGTGTTTACCAGCCTGACCGAGACTGACTGATCATCCACTTAACGGCGTCGGCGCACAAAGACAGCTGTCCTTGGAGCAGCAGTCGGTGGCACTGAGGGAGATGAGAGGACATTAACAAACTCAAACGGCTGACCTCAACGTGGATGTGGTTTACTGAATACGCCAGAAAGAGTTGAGTAAAAAAGAAAAGGTTATTTTTTCATAAACTGGAAAGATTTACAAAAGTCCGTGAGCTAGCAAAGCATCTGACCTTTCACACTGTTGGTGTATTCAGGGTCACAAGGGGGAGAAAAGACTGCTAAAACTGTGCAGCTGCATATATTAAAATGCATGAAACGTCTGAATTTTCACTAATAAATATAAGCAAGAACAGGGTTACTTTGAATTATTTTTATAATACACTTTTAAAATGCGACTCACTCTACATAATGCATTTTTGTCCTGTACTCATCAAATGTATCATTAGGGTTTTTGTACATTTTCTATTTATGATTTCAACTTCTATAGCTTCCAAATAATACTGTTTAGGATTCTTTCCATGATGTGAAATCCTAAAATAAAATGATTTTTAAAGGACACATGATTTTGATTTGATTTTTAAGCACGTTTCCTTATGTGAAGTTGTATCTAGCTTCATTCCCGCCTTTTTCATGAATCGTTTTTACGTGATCATCTTCTCTGCCCCCTTTCTGAGCCTCACAAAACCACTTGTTTTAAAATTTCCCAGAATTGTGATGTCAAAGTTGGAGATCTGGAGGTCTCCTGTGCTTTTTTTAAGTCCATAAATCATCGCCAGACATGTTCTCAGTGATTCCCATAGTAATTCCCTCTGCCGCCAGTAGATGGTGTGCCGATGGCAACTCCTATTGAGGGAATTCCTGATCTATAGAAAGTAATGAGTGCTTTTCAATGTATGCATCATTTTAAGTTCTAAAACATAAGATTCCAAAGCAAAGGTACTCAAGAGAATGTTTAAAGTACAAGTAAACTCCCTCTCCATCCAACTTTAAATCCCCAAATACTTATCTTCTCACCAGCTCTTTCAATACAAACTGACCCCCAGTCCAAGCCATCCAGGGTAACTGAGCCCGGGCCTTACCTTGGAGTACATGGCTCCACTCAGCACCAGTCCGTTCCGTATCCAGATGATGGAGGCTGCCGGTTTGGCGTTGTCGGCGTGGCACGTGAGGTTCAGGTGATCTCCGGCTCTCAGGCTCACTACCGGAGCTCCGACTATCACCGGGTCGTCGGGAGGCACTGTTCAAAACACAACCAATGAAACAGACTTGTTAAAGGACACATATTATACTTTTTTCCAAGTACTTACGACTGAACAGTAACGCGAGTCGATTGTAATTTTACAGTTTGTTCATTGTAAAACCGTAATGTTGAGCTAAAACTTGAAAGTCATGAGGTTTAGGGTAATGGGTAAAATTTGGAAAAGGGTTAGGGTCGTGAGGAAGGTCAGGAAAAGGGTTAGGGTAATGGGGAAGGCTAGGAAAAGGGTTAGATGAATTGGTAAGGTTAGAAATACAGTGATAGGGTAATGGAGAAGGTTAGGAAAAGGGTTTGGGTAATGGGGAAGGTCAGGAAAAGGGTTTGGGTAATGGGGAAGGTCAGGAAAAGGGTTTGGGTAATGGGGAAGGTCAGGAAAAGGGTTTGGGTAATGGGGAAGGTCAGGAAAAGGGTTTGGGTAATGGGGAGATGCTAGGAAAAGGGTTAGGGTAATGGGGAGATCCCTTTCGTCCTCCAGACTCGACAACCTAGCACAAATCTAAAAGAAAATCCTGTTCAAAACGCCAGAACGGATAAGCCCCGCCTCTTTATAGTGACATTTCACAGCAACAATCAGCAGGTTGTCATTTATGTGTTTTTTATTTTTGTTTAAAGTAGCTATATGGCGTTTAAGAACCAGACATGTATGGCTCTGGGCCTTCGTTTTTTAAATAGATCCAAGTGAGCCTCAGACAATACCAATACCAAGAAACAATCAAAATACAACTTTGAGTAAACGAATGATGAGGAAACACAGGGGTGACAAAGTTAAAAGTTCATTAGTTGGCATAATATGTTCCCTTCAATGAGCAACATATCACAACTAAAACGGTTTATTTTTTCTTAGTATATGTTAATAAAACGTAACGACTTCCAGTTTAAACGTTCCTATCTCACAAATATTGGTTTAAATGTTTCAAACCCAATCAAGAGGAGCTATAACAACTTGTGGGGAAAGTTTGGTCCGCTAAAATATTAATAGAAAGAATTTCCATATCTCATCTGACTCAGAGGCAGAGGCAGATGATTACATGGGCTGGGCAAAGCTGAACGGCAGACACTCCATATGGAAAGTGGAATTAAGGCTGTGGTCCTTTACTCGTTTTGTCAAATAATCGATATGAGATGTTTTGGTTGAGCATTTGTTATAACTCAAGTCATTGTTTATTAGGATTATAAGGATTTTACGGACCAGAGGATAAAGTATAAAGTGAGTTAGCTGCAGTTTAGGAGTGACAGGACAGTGAAATCTGATTTTGACTTATGAAGATGCTGTTTACTAGTACTTCTCCATTTACATAGTTGTTTTGCATGAGATCCTACGTTTTTAGAGCTTTTGCCAGCACCACGCCCCCTTTTTAGGCAACCAATCCACTGATTCACAACCAGTATGCCGGGAAACACTGTGCTTTGAGGTATGGCCAGCAGTGCCTTGGAAGAAAATCTATTCGGAACCAGCTGAGAAAGCCAAAGAATCACCACCCGCCCTGTGTCTGGTGATTCTTTTCTGTCTTGGAATGTTTTTAACCAGAGGAGTGTGCCTCAACTCATAAAAGGTTGGAAAACACTGAACTAAATCAATGCACATGGCATGTTTTTAATCGGTGAAGAATTATTTAGTTCCCATTTCCCAACATTTTCCCAGACATAACATAAATATGAACAAAATATAAAAACAATACGCTTTCAAATAATGAGGCATAGTCAAAGCCAAAGAAAATGTATTAAGTTAAAGTAAAAAATAGTGGTGTGAGAATTTAAATGTGCACTATGTAACTTCTCTAATGGTGGTCTCCATGGCGATGTTTTGCTTAGCCTGGAATGTTCTGCAATATGGCATTATACCTATCGTAGAAAAGGTTTCAATGGTAGATGTTTTGACTTCCATCCGAAGGTCGTTTTCAATTTGACGGATTTGACTTTGGAGCTGAAGTTAAAGCATCTTGATTTGGAAAACACTGTTGCCGATGACTACCTTTGAAACTTTTTGTAAAATGGAACGCTTCTGGACAAATGAGGGATAACTCTGGCCATTATACTTATGGATTTTCATGGAGACAAGCAGGTGACTAAACCAGGCGAAGGTACAAGGTCAGATCTGTGGAGAGGCGCCCGAGCTCACGGTAAGAATGTATGCTTTTTAAGATATTTCTGAGCAATAAAAACACCTAAAGAGATACATTTAATGCCATACTGTGAAACTTTCCAAGCAAAGCAATACCATCTCCATGGAGACAAGCAGGTGACGGCCACTGAATGACACTCACCTCAATATTAGCTCATTTAGTTTATATTAATCACCACTTTTTTGATCCGTTCTCACAAATTCAGACTATTTGCTTTGTGAGTGACTGCGCTAATCTCTTCAACTTTTCTGTTATTTAGACAATGCAATGGTGAAAATACAATCATAACAAGGTCAAAACGAGAATTCTCAAAGTAGAAAAACAAGAAAATATGTGCACTAAGTGTCTTTGAAGATAATAAAAACCTCAACTTGTCAAGTATCCAATTAAGATAATTACTGCACTCCAAACCGAGAGTGCAAAGGGAAATCCGACTTTAATTTCTGATAAATTTAGTTCCAACAAAAATAGAAAGTTTCAATTTCAAAATGATGGCTCAAATAAATAAGTGACAAAGACAGAAACTATTTTTCAGGTTACCTATACTATCAAGACCATTATATGCTGCTTTCTGAAAACCGTATTTCAAATCTCGCCTTGACTGACCCCTTTTCTAGCTTCATTCTGATATAAACAGCAAGCTATCATTTCCAAACACAGAAACAAAATAATGTATCTGACCAACTGCATGGCTAGCATTGTGATTTTTACCTGTCACTTTCCTCGCAATTGAATTATAATGTTCACCGTTCTTTACTGAAGACACATTATAGATTTCCGGTTCATTGCAAGCTTGATTTTAGCTGTAGGATTTGTCAATTCACAGAGGACACAGATAGGTTTTGTTTGCGCTGTACAATACCAGGAAAGATGTTTGATATTGCGATAATGCATCGGCTGACCAAAATTTAAAAAGTCGAGCGAGGCCTACCTGGTGCAGCTAGATGCTAACAGCTAGATGACGGGTGGACTTTGTTCGTTACAAGTGGCAGGGATGTTAGAGCAAGTGCGTGTGTGTGGTCTTTGTCATAAACGCACACTTCTGAACATATTCTGTAGGCTTTTGTATATTTGTCGACATTGTAACGATTCCAAATGCATTACACGCAATCAAACTCTGATAGTTATTCATGATTTTATGAATAAAAGGGAAACAAGTAGTGACGCGCGGGACAGAGGCGTGCTTAAAGTTTGACTTCAGAGCGAGCCCAGCAGAGCCCATCAGCGTCGTGAATATAATGCATTCATTGTTAATGAGGGATTTTAGCGATAGTAACTGGGCAAAAACAATTGGCGGCATAAAATATATATGTGATTTAAAAAAAAAAATCTTTTTAAGTAAACCTTTCAGTCTATTCTTTGCTTGCTTTTTTTTTTCCCTCACTGAAGACAAGAAATCATACTTAGTCCCAAAAACCCACTTTTGTCATTTTGAATTTGATTTGAATAGCTTAACAATTATTGAAGTTGATTGAATATAACGTCACGTTACCATATAGAACTGCTGACATTATTTTTTAGGAAATGTAATTTAAAGGTCCCATAACATGCAAAATCGACTTTTCAGAGGTTCTAACCTTCCTACAGTGCTATTTGGGCCTCGTATGTGTGCCCAAAGTGGTTTTTTGATTGATTCCCGCATGCTTTCGCTAGAGAACTGTCTTTTTTGTCCCCCTCGGCTGAGCAGGCAGACGGGGGGCTCATCCCATGGATGACGCGGCTTCCCATGGATGACGCGGTGTTTAAGCCACGCCTTCGGGAAGCGCGCAGCCGCAGAATAAAAACAGCTAATGCTAATGCTACACAGTAATTACACGATGGATACGACAGATCGAAGAGTTAGCTTGTTATTTACCAAACGGCAACGTCCGTCGTCGAGGTACTGGAGCACGTCAAACTCCAGGTCAGATCCAGGACGTAGGACTCAGCACGACGCACCGTCAGGACGGATAAAAGGTTTATTCCCGTGTTAGTGTATCGCTGTTTACCGGAGCACACGGCGCATGCGCACTATCTCCGCTATAGGCTTCGGCACGGGTTGGGCGGGGGGAGCTGCGCGGGTTAGGCGGGGGAGGCAGCCTGCTCTCTGTTCGGGGGGGTCAGATCTCAGAGTGAGCCGTTTGCTTTTGCAAGGAGGGGGGCCAGTCCAAGAAATGGGTGTTTTTTGGAAACTGTTATGTTATGGATATTGCACAACGCAAAATTTTATCAACAAAGCCCTTAGAATAGACTGTGTAAAGGGGAAAATAGCAGAATATGGGACCTTTAATGAACTGTATAGTGCAGTTATCGATTTTAGTATCCATATATAGCAAAATCCTCTATTGCTTGTCTATTTCTCTAAATGTATTGTTTCATGCACGGTATTTTATTTCTACACAAACATAGCAATATGATATTTCAACACAGATGGTGTTAAAAAAAACGGTTGATTTCTGCAGTAAGCCGGGCCTGGTGTCCATGCTGGTCTCTGATTGGAGGACAGCACTAACGCTCAGTCTGGCCAATCAGAAGTCAGCAGCGCCACAGAAAAACAGGTCACATGCTCTAATATTTGCTTGCACCAATTGTCCACTGACACTTGTTTCAAAAGACCTAATAAAAAGATTCATTTCATTCAAGTGTTGCATGAATTTTTCACCACGATCTTGCATTGCTGATTGCTGAGTGTGTGAGCGCAGCACAACCCTTCTCAAACACACTGACATCTTTTCCACGTCCACAGGATTTGTCTTTCCACGTGGCTGTTACAGAAACGGGAAGCCTCTCACTCCATCAGTTGGGTTTAAGTGCTGTGTTGCAGCTGTAATTACCCAATAAGACGTTCAAACCTATTTGAGCCATTGAATCCAGTAAGCTTTTTTTCTTTCGTCAGGCAGTGAAATGTTACAGTGCTTAATGTTTTTTGATACAGTAAGTTGTACAAACAAATAAAACATTAAAAAACGAATAACTACAAACGAGGACCAACCCAAGATAAATATGTTAATATTGTAAATCATGACTGGACTCCTATATAAATGTTTAGCTGAAACCCTTTATAAACTGACGGCTGCAAACACTGTTCAAGTCCACGTTTGTCACTTGCTGAACTGCGGCAAGAGCTTCTACATTAAAATGAATGGTAATATTGGTATCGGGCGATTAAAAAAAAGGCTGATGTTGTGCCGATTAATTTTATTTCATTCATTTTATTTGGTAAAGTGTAAAAACATAAATAGAAGAACAACTGGTCTAAAAATATGGCTGTATAAGTTACACGAGCATGTAATAAATGGTTTTGTATGCCAGATAAATACAATCTATTTTTGTAACTTGTTGTGAAAAGTTAATTTGTGAACTTTACATCAACTTAGACTAGATCCTTGAAATGGATTTCAAAATCTTAATATCATTTATCGGCCACAGAGCAGAACAAATATTGGACATCAGCGCAAAAAATCCACATCGGCCCATGCCTAGTTCCAACCTTCAGTGTGATTCAGAGTGAGGAAAATCTAACACCGTTGCCACACACTGTAAGAAAAGTGTCTTCTGGCAGAAAATTACCAGCAACTTTTTCCCGTTAAAGCAGGCACCGATAAATTTACAGGAGATTTTCCGTAAAACTACTTCAGCAGAAGAACAGCTCTTTCCGTAAATGATTGAGCAACAAAACGGAATATTCTGTAAAATAATCACTTCCTTTAATCGAACAATGCTGTTTTATTAATACGTTTTATTCATGGAAAAAACATCTTAACAGTTGTTGTATACAGTATACAGAAATTGTAAATGAAATTGTAAATGAAAGTACTGACACTGAGAATAAAGCCAACAAACAATGACACTTAAGTCGTAAATGTGTGCTTTAAAGTCTATCTGACAGGTTTATTTTAGGTTTGACTTAACGTTTTGTCTGTTTTTTTTCCCCAGTTTGACAGTTTATGTTAAGTTTAAAATGTTACTTCCTGGTTGAACATGACATGACATGACAATGAGTCCTCAGTATATTTCCTATAATATGAAACCAATGAAAACTCTTCAGTACTCAGCTCTACTTCTGTGCTTTCCTGTTAAACTATGATACATATTCACCACAGTGATTCTCCCACCAAACCAAGTAAAAAACCAGTCATATCCAGTTCAAATATTGCCGAGTTTTTTTTTTTTCTGGTTGACTTTGGGTATTTGCCGATATAACGAAGTGCTTAATAGCGACTCTGTGCTGTAGCTTACTGTTAGCTCAAGTGCTAATGAGATTACACAAAGAAAAAAAAGTGTGCTTGAGGCTCTGTAGACGGCACGCATTAGGAGCTTATTACAGAAAAACCCTCAAACCATCCCGAGTGCAGCTGCGGGGAGTGTGAACCCACTGCGGGAAATAAGTAGGGCCCATTTAAAATGCTCTCAGATGGAGGAGAACGGAAGAGTCGGCCAAGGCGGGTTTGAATCGAGGCTGGTTATAATGGGCCACTGTCTACGACCATATGTCTGAGTTTGAACGCTATGGACTCAGACAAACTTCACTGCGTCCTAATCACTTGGACAGCTCACACTTTACAATATAATAACAAAGAGCAGAAAATAAATGGTAATAAACATAACATTTACGCAGAAAAAGCTGTAATTTCTCGCCGCGGATAGAGATCTTAGGATTTCTTTTAGGGCTGGTGATAAAAATCGAATCGTGATCTCATACTTCAATTCAAGCACTTTTCAAGCACAGTTTTTTTCCCAGTACCTTTTTACTTAACTCAGCCCCAACGCACAGCTGTGTTTTCTGCATTCAGGACAAACATGTGAATGTGTCTTTTAACTGCAGTTTTTGAAATCAACAAAATATTGTAATATGTTTCTCTCCCAATATGAACTTTGAGAATGTGTATAAGTATCACAGGGCTTGGTGCTTTGTTGGAAATTGTGGGAAAATCAGAAGTAATTTCCTGTATTTTAGGGCATTTTAGAACTCGCATGCGACTGGATAGTTCTTATACACAATTTTAGAATACTTAAAAACAACAAACTGAAGACTATTAGGGCTCTTTGCTTTAGAAATACGTAGGATACAGATTGGCAAGTTTAAATTTTAAGCATTTGTAAACACTTTTTCCAAAATTGAAGCCCTTTCCCAACCTTGAAAACAATGATGCAAAATTCAAGCGTTTTCAAGGATTTCAAGCACCCGTATGAACCTTGGATCTGGCTCGAAGAAAACTGCCGTATACATTTTCGCCCCCTAATTTGTTTTGTATATAAATTTCATAAACATTACTACTACTGCAATATCGCAAAATTCTCTATATAGCAGTTTCGGCTAAACTCACTACCATTAGCAAGCAAAGAAATATACCATTGAATTGTAGAGGCTCTCAATCTGAAAGAATCACAGAACTGATTTGCCATTCCCAAAGTGGGGGTCGGGAGATGATTTCAAGATCTAATTTTAATTAATATGACATTGTATTTGCTCTATTTGTTTAATTAAAAACAGTATCTTTTAGTGAAACAGAGTCCAATAAGACAATAAACTATTTAAATAACCGATATTAAACCTGATTTAACATGCTTTGACACTTCAAATTATTGCTACAGTCATTTTCATTTCGCTTTGGGGGTCCCGAGTCGATTGCATGGCTAATTTGGGAACCCTTGTCATTGAAAACAATAACATTCCGGTTGGGGTAACTACAAATATGCAACTGCAAAATGCCCTCCAATAAACCAGCATAAATAACATCAGCACAATAATGACACTCTACTATGCTAACAGAGAAGACTTTGCACTTCATGGCCGTTTTTGTTTCATGTGGATGGGCCCAGTAATTACAGCGATATGAACCATAAACCAGATCAACAAATCTACAAACAGAAACAGAAGTTTCGCCTTTGTCATACTATTTTCTTTAATAATATAGTTGGTAGTATTTTGATCTGTGACGCCACTTGAAACATTTGTGGGATAGGACTTTAAAGGTTGAAAAAAAATGAGCGATAGTATTTAAAAAGGCAAAGTTTAACAAAGCGTAGTCTCTTCAAATGAATTCAAATACCACACTGTCCGCATTATCAAAAAGAACCCCATCCTGCCTTCGGAGATATGCGCTGCACATTTAAGTCCTCTGAATCCATCGGTAACTTATCGACACCTCAAAACGACCTTCACGCCTCTGGAAAAGAATTAAAACTTTAGCTCCGTCGCTAAAGTTGCCTGCCAAATCTCTCCAAATAAGAAAAGCAGCTCACCGAAGGCATCGATGGAATCTGCTTGGAACGCCGCACAATCATGGAAGTGAAAAGAAATCAGATGCGTTTGAAATGTCTATTACGCAGCCGGGCTATGAAACCTTAAAGCGAAGCACTACTTTTTCGAATGAACTTTAAAACGGATGAAAAGCTACCTTGCGCGTTTGATTGCTCTATTTGCAAGTACTGCATTAATAAATACAACTAAATGAGCGCGTAAAATCGGGATTCCAAAGCGTTCTCACAAAGCCCAGTCAGGAAGAACGAAGAGAAGCTAATAGCAGGAACAGTGTCTGGACGCCTGAAAGGTCTTGATTATGAAAGTGAATCTGATGAGGCTGGATGCGATTCAAACTCGGGTGAATTATTGATTTGTAGCACTCAGCTCATTAAGCAGCAGATCTGGGGCAGGGCCGAATCAAAGGCGACATGCAGATGGCACTTCCCGAGCAGCGAGGAGTGTAAGACGAGGTTTGCCCGGTTCGACGCCCGAGCGCACGGAGATGACATGCGTTAAGATGGGGTCTGTGTTGTGGGGTTCTTTTACTATCCAGTGTTTACAAAGGGATGAGGTACCAGGGCTTTTGGTCTAGCATGGGTTGCATCTTTTGAATCACACATCCAATTTTTCATCAAGGCAGCAGTGTTAATTCCATTGACTAAACTATATCGACATTGTCAGACACTAAAGCAGGGGTGTCCAGACTTGTTATATCAAGGGCCACGTGTGAAACCACAAACAAAGCTGAGGGGCCATAGAAAAGTGGAAAATGGGTGAATTCAGCACAGGTTAGATTGAGCCACAAGACCTTTATTCAGGCTCAAAACCTCAGTAGGACATTCTAAAATACTTGATTATCGCTTGATAAGAGGAAGATTTGTAAAACTTGCAGTAAAATGCACTACTTGACGCTGTTTGGGCCAATTCTTCAGGAAGCTTGAGGGCCAAGGAAAGTTGGCCTGAGGGCCACATTTCATCTCAGGACTTAGTTTGGACATAAACTAAAGTTAAATAAATAGTTATCATAATGACACGATGTGGTTATTGCGGCACACACACCTCCTGACAGGTTGCCCCAACGGCACTGCAGACCTTCAACTTAACCATAAAATGACACATTTTCATCAAATAAAACTATGACTACAAGTAGATTTTTGGGAAACTGAAAGTGCTGGTATTTTTGTAAAATTATAAAATCTAAATCAAGATCCAAGTTCCGTTTTTCAATACCCGAGTAACTCAACAGTGTTTGCATGTCCCATTAAGCAATGCAATATATCATATAGTTTAAATAAAAACGTAAAAATACATAAATATATTTTTCTCAGGTTGACTAAAACTATTGTGACATTGTCAAGACATAATTTTTGTCAAAAGACAAAGATTAAAACTGAATAAAAAATTCTTTACATAATAAACACAGAAACAAAGTTCTGCCAAAGAACAGTTACTTTACCTTGGTGCAATGCTTTACCTTGGTTAAATGTAAATTCTATATTTTTCTCAAATGGGTTAGTTAAGATTGAGGTTAGGTTTAGGGATGGATATGTCTACGTTTCAGGTTTAGCAAGTGTAAAATAATAATAATTTAACCTCAAGTAACAATATCTGAGGATTTCTAGCTCAAAAGCAGACCATGACAAAGAGATGTTAGATGTACTGTCAAAAAAAATAGACGATATCACTTGATGGTGTGGAGAAATTCAAATTTTCAATATTGAGTACATCGCCTATGATAAAGACTATTTAAATATTTGAGAAAAGGAGCTGATTAAAATTAAATGAGTTTTGAGGTCCATTTTGCATTCACCTTTGAAGACAGGTATGTTTTAGCACATACATTAGCACATTGTTTAATTATCGTCATCAGGATAACCCCTCCCAAAAAGAGGGAGAAGAGAAGATTTATTTTTGACATTATCACACACACACCAGCTCCAATGTGTGTGTGTGTGTGTGTGGAAATCAAACTTCCTTCTCTCTGTGACGCAGGCGTATTAACCACTATGCCACCACATCGCCTCAAGATGCCCTATTCATGAGCCTAACCACTTTGACACAATTTTAAGTCCCAATCAAATGACACAACTGGCA
This sequence comes from Rhinogobius similis, assembly GCA_019453435.1. Taxonomy (NCBI): domain Eukaryota; kingdom Metazoa; phylum Chordata; class Actinopteri; order Gobiiformes; family Gobiidae; genus Rhinogobius; species Rhinogobius similis. The sequence continues at coordinate 6,857,500 of CM033637.1, forward strand.
AAATGGTCTGAAAGTAAACCTATCTGACAGGGCTTACAAGCATCCAGAAGACCGACAGAGTCAAATATTTCTGCAGAACTATCAGTGGAAGTTTTGACTGCCTATTTCAATGCTATTGCAATTCCATTAAACTTTCTAATCCCTCAGGGTAAATTTGGTGTGCTGACTTCTTTTACGTGATTGAATATGCATGGACAGGATGACTCTTTTACAAAGGAACTTGGGCAGAAATACTAATAAAACTGCAAGCTAACTTATGATGATTAGAACATTACATCATAAGCAGGGGCGTAGATTGTTTGTTTTTAACCATTTTGATCAGTCTTACTTTTTAACTCAGTTAAAAATAAATTGTGGTCTGATCTGTGTTTATTAAGTAGAGATGTGTTGTTGTTTTTTTTTATACCAATATTTACAGATCAAGCCGTTCACTTTTCTGAGGTTACACCAGGGCAACACTTGATTTGAATTAGTTCTGCTTAAAATAAACATAATTTGTGAGGAAATGTATTAGAAGAGGGAAACGTTTCCTATTAAATCAATAAAGACTTTCACTTGAGTTTCCCACACGGCAGACCACGCTATCCTTAATAAATACTTTCAATTCATACTTTCAGCCATGAAATGGCAGTATTTATTTCAAGAGAAATAATCCACATTGCATGTACTTTCTCAAAGTAATGCTAACCTTGGGCTAAATAATCTTTGACTACGCTAGCAATTAGCATCACGGCTAGCTCTAGCATTAGCTCACTACATATTTCTAGTGATGAAATACAGTTTGCAATGATACAAAACGCACATGTCTCCAATTGGTTTTATGAATGATATCTGTCATTAGAATCATGTATTTTCAATCTTATTCTACAATATTAGCTTCAAGCTAACAGTGAACATGTTGTACACTCACCAGGATTTCTCAGCAAGTGCTCACGTCAATGGCTCGGAGGCGTTTAAGTGTGTAAAGCCTGTTTACAACAAGTTATCAGTATATGATATGATTTAAGGACTTTACTTGCTCTGGTGCAGTCTGACCACATGAGCATGCTTTGAAGTGACCGTGAGCACATGGCAAGGCTCAAGTTTATCAGAGCACAACACCGCCCTCTACTGGGCACTGTTAGTGTCGCAGCTAAGATTACACAGGCTTAGCAGCCCACTGTCTCATATGGGTTACACAAGACGAATATAGCTTCTGAACTTTCCTTTCACAGTAATGCTACACAATAACTAGCATGCTAACAGGACACTTCCAGATTTTCAGACAAGAAAACACTCTTCATCTTATTCCGGAAGTTGTCGTGGGCGCCAGGAAATCGGTGCATTGTTGACTTGTTGTTGCATGTGTACATTAAACACTTTATACAAATCAACCTACTTTATATAACCTTTTACCGGTGAGACTTTTTCCTCGTTCTCTACTTGTGTAAACGAGTTTCTGTCAAACCGGAAGTAGGGCTGCAACTAACGATTATTTTGGTAATCTATTAGTCTATCCATTTTTCCTTTGATTAATCAATTAGTTGTTTAGAACGTGAATTTCATTTTACCCCAACAAAGCTGAAGTGAAGGCATTTGACGACATCTTGGAGGAGAATATTTATAAAGGAACAAGGATTTTAATTTAATGTTTCCTGTGTATTTTTTGTGTCATTCCTGCGCCGTCTAAGTAATAAAACCTCTTCTTTTAGTACATACAACGTTTTGCAGTCTGTGTATAGACCAGTTAACGATTACTTGATTATTCAATTAGTTAACAACTATTTCTATAATCTATTCGTTTAATTTATCGATTAACTTGTTGCAGCCCTAACCGGAAGTGCTATTACTACAGAAGTGTGGATCTGTGACAAAAAGAGGAAAAAGGTGAATAATTAGATTCAGACAGCACTCAGCGGTCTCATTCTGACCCCAGCAGCCTCTTTTATTGTCTCAGTTTCAAGAGGAACCTGCATGTTGACCATAAAACGGTGAACATGAGCAACATTTCTTTAAAGTCGGGCAATGCTGTGCGTCTTTCAGCTCTTCTGAGGAGAACAGCAGTTATTTTTAGAAAACGTCTGTTTGGAAGATGATAAATATCTCTTGCTTTCTAAAACACAACATTAACTATTCACACAGCTTGAATGTTGATTTTAAACGTATGCATGAGCTCCAACAAGACGGAATTGATTTGAAAGCCTGCTATGCCTGGAATCCTCCCATAAACAAATAAATAAACAGCGCTGTAGCCGGGTGATTAATGACTACGACTCGCAAACATCTGAAGTCAAAGTCTGTTCCTCCAAATGAGTTTACAGCAAAGAAACAACGGGGACATGTTTCCCGACGCGCTTTGCTTTGGTCCGGTTACAGACGACGCTTTAATGCCTGTGGATTTTTCATATTCTGCTCCATCTGCTCCATAAAAGTCATTTACAACTGCGGCAGTATTTGTTCAAACAGTGGGGGGGCGGAGCTGGGGCCTTGTCAGATCTGCCGTTCAAAGTCCCATGATGGATCTTTAGTGTCGGGGACTTTTGACAGACAACCGGGGTAACTTCGCCGCCATATTACAAACAATAGCGGCAGTAAATCTATAATATTTGATTCAATTTTCTCATCTGTCACAATCGTTTGACATTTTTTGGAAAGTTTTGCGTCGGGGTTGCAAACAATGTATTCTGACAGGGAAATAATGTGCTTTTGATTCATTGCTTTTATTGCCTGGTTGCTAGAATAAATTGATGTTCTACACGTTCAGAAACAACATTTACTTCAATAGACTAGAAATAGTGATTGGGACGATGGTTTTTAAGCTAATTTTGATGCGTCTCAACCTCAGAATTGGAAAAAAACAAAGCCTGCTAATGTTATACTTTGGGATTCAATTTTTTTCTGGCCCAAAGGTTTCATTCGATAGCTGTAGAGAGAATTGGGACGCAGAAAGAGACGGTAGAGACATTCTGCAAATATATATAAGTTTCAACCAACATTGCTTTTTGCACTTGTTTCTTCTTTAAATTCTGTATTTTTTAACATATCGGTTCATGCCAATGTACATCACATATCAAGAATTGAATAAATTGAGGTGGTTTAAGACATTGTTTCTTGGGAAGCGCCGATTGTTTACTTTTTGTACTTTACCTCTTTAGAAATGCAAAATTAGGTCATAAATGTTGCTGGAAAAGTGTTGGTTTTTGCCTCTAACGTCTCACAGAGCATTGCGCAGGACTTTAAACAGGCTTTTAACTGGCAAAAACTTTCATCAAAGTAAGCGCTAAAAGCTCAAAAACACAAAAAAACTTTAGTGCTGCACTATTATCACACACAAGAAAAGTTTCAGACACTTACGAGAAATATTTCAGATGTTAAGACAATTTCTTCAAGCCCATTATGTTTTATCTGGATGCTAATGAAAAATGTTGATCATTTATTAGCATTTTTCTACATAACTCACGACAACAAAACCACATTTGCGTCTTAAAGGACAAAAATGATGCATTATTTATATTGTTATTGGCCATTAAACATTCTTTTGAGTATCTTTACTTCGACATGTCATGTTTTAGAATTTAAAATAAACTTAAAACAGCCTAAGATTCTCGGATAAGTGACGTCTAAAATCGGAACAAGCGTCACACATCGAGGGAGTTCAGTAGGAAGTGTTTTTGATGGTCGGAGGGAAGAGGATTTTCTTACCAGCGTTCCTCAAACTTGCGTGAATTAATCTTAATGTAACTCCAGGAATGTTTTTGATGATGGAGCAATGTTAGAACATGGTTAAAAGCTCAAAAAGGTCATGTAATTTGTTGAACCGCAGCTGACAATAAAGTTTTGGACACTGTGATGTGGGTTTTAAGAGTTTCCTGTTGCACTGGTTGCCATCACATGCGGTTTTATACAAGGAAGTGTGCAGTAAGAGTGGCTTTTAGGGACACATATCATTATTTTGACACTCTTTGTAACGGAAGTAAAAACAGACAATAACCGCAAGGGAGCTACTTGTGTTTGGAGTTTACAGTCTATTTTAATTACTTTTTGGTTAGTCACTTCTGGTTTTACAAGTTTAAAATGTCTTGTAGCGTGCTTGTGTGTGTTACGTTCTGACATCAACGTGTGTTCGAAATTCAACGAACGTAATTCAAAAATATATTAAAACTATGAAATATCTCTGCTCTCAAAAGACACCAACTGCACAGGAGTTCATGCAAAAACAACGCATTTATACAGAAAAGGACGAGTAAACAGATTAAGACTCATGATTCACACCATAATCTTCAGCTAACTCCGTCCAGATATTCTTGTTTTTGCGATATATATCCCTCTAATCTAAATGAAATAATTACTCACATAATAATAGTTGACTAAGATACCATCGACCAATTAATCGGCTAAACGACTAAAGGACTACTGCGCTAGTAAATACACTGTTTGTCCTGTGTGCGGTTACTTTTTGGGAGAAATAATGGGTAACTATAACATATTGCTTACTTGTATTGCATATAAAGTAACCCTCTACAGCACATTAGGTGGCCTCGAGGGAAAACGTGTTACTTATGAATGTTTTCTTCATGATCGCTTAGTGCTTCTTCTTTTTTTTCCATTGGACAATGGTATCTTTTGTGTAGTTCTTTGTAGTTTTGCTTCAGGGCTACAATGAACCAAAACTTATAATGCTACCGTGTGCCCTGTTTTACACCAATGGAAGGCCTTGGAAGATGTTTGCACTACACGAAGACTCAAAAAAAAAAAATCAATTTCAGTTCATTCATGGCTTTTGTAAGCACAACAATAAAATCCCAGATTTGATTCTGGTGCTGTTTCAGTGTCCGGGAGCGTAACATTTTAGTTTCTCACATCAACCTAAAACATTTCCAAAAATCTGACTGGTTGGGTCAAACGTAGAGCAAAAATGTCCTCCTGTATGTCATAAATTCAACCAAAAACCTCCTGCATAAACAGAGAAACGACTACCTCAGAGTTGCGGGTTTCACTTCTATTTGATGGATGTTCCACACTCCCCTCTCTCTTCGTTTTGGGATACGGCTGAGATAAAAGTAGTTTAATTGCGTACAACGGTCAGTCAAGTGAAAACGACCTGAGCTTCAATGTGTTAAAGGACAATTATACATACAAATGAATGCAGACGCCCCATATTAAAGTATACAAAAGTTTTATTTCATGATATTTATGTCATGTATCTGCTTTTCTCACCACTCAAATGTAAAAGAGGATGTTCTGTCGTCACTAGATGCTCACCAGAATCGCACAAGTTCAGAAATCTCAACTTAAAGTCAGTTACCCTTTAGCTCAGATGACAGTTTTACACACTAATTATTATCTGAAATTAAAAAACTAAATGTGAACAATGACTTTTATAGAGGCTTTGACCGCAAATATGGTCGATGGGTTGAATTATTCAGAATTTGCGTGTTTTGCGGGCTAATGCTAACGGCTATAGAGAAAATACATTATACTTCCGCTGGAGTCCTTCAAATCATACCGGACTAGCCGCGTTGCTAAGTGGCTGATAGCATGAGCATCGAACGCCACGTCTACTTATTTATATGTCTATGCTTACAAACAGCACTGAAGATTCTCGGAGCCATGTCACAAAATCGCAAAATTCAGAATGGAGTGTTTTTGACGGTCGGAGGGGCGAGGACTTTCAAACCAGGATTCCTCAAACTAGCGTGAATGCGGCTAATGCAACTCCAGGTATGTTTTTGATGATGAAACAATGTTGGAACAGGGTTAAAACATCAAAAAATCACGTTAGCATAGCATGTGTTCTTTAATTTGCGCTGGAGAAAACAAAGTAACGCAATTCGTAGCATGTCTGAAAATCTACTGAAATGAGATGCTGCTTATGTATGTTTGCCAAAAGCGTGGTTTTATGAATGATGGACGTTTTTGATAGCAATTTTAGCTGCCAAGTTATAGTGCCAAAGCTAAATTATTAGACGTCCCTAAACATAAACGAGTTGTGTGACAGGTTTGGTGGCAAAGACAGATTAAGCTTGGTTGTTTAGCGCACTCAGAAGTTCTCTGTGCGTGTCAACGTAGTGAATGCGCTGGGACACACTTGACGAATTTAAGTGGATAGATAAAAACTGCTATAAAAATATATATGATTTTCAATTTTTATTTCTTAAAACACAGTTAGAATTTGGAATAGTAATAAGTCACATCATATTACACCCTAGGAAGACGTAAAAATGTTGTTTGGTCCTCAAATTTATAGCGTTTTTGTATGTGCTGTGCTCATTTTTGGTCAAATTCACTGTAAAAATCACACACCACATTTATACATAAGCAAGTGGGCGATGGACACGACAACAATTGGAACAACGCTCTGCTGCACGGAACCACCGCTGCCTCAAATAACATGATTTTTATACCTAATATAAAGTGTAAAAAGGAAAAAAATGAGTGCAGGAATTTTACAAGATATCAAACATCAAACTATGTGCATTGTATGTCATCTTTATCTGCATTTCATTAATCCTGTTCACCCTTTCGCTTCAGATTGTAGTCAAAACAAAATCCCGTTTGAGCACACTTTTTATGGCCTTCCCACACATGACTTTGAACAGAAAGCTGCTTGCATGTTACAAAAATATCACATTCTACATTTATAACTTGAAGCGCCACTTGAATACAAAATTGACTCTTTTGCACAGTGCTGTTTTTATTTCTTTATTTCTTTTTTTTCCCACTTTTTGCCTTGGCCTTCCAGCACTCGCACGACTTTGAACGTGACTAAAAAGCTGCTTGCATGTTACAAAAATACGACATTTTACATTTATAACTTGAAGCAGAAAAAGCCCTTGGGGTAGAACAAAACTGAAACTTAACAACAAAACAAGGACAAAAGGTATGACTTATAGCATAGCATTGTCTATTTTTAGCTAGCGTCGTTATGCTAGCTTAAAATGTGTTTAATTGTCTCCGCTTACATCTGTATTGTGCGGCGCTTTGCTGACCCGCTTTTTCCTCACGGGGAAAGGGAAGATTGCATCTAAATTAAGCTAACGCTACCGCTCATTTAGGCCACGGGGGTTGTGATGTATTGAGTTAGCAACAGCGCGTGGGTATGCTAGCAGGGGCGTTTTTAGCCAATCTGACTGAAGGATATGAAAGTGTCTTTTTGTCGGCTAATTTTTTGTCTTTGTTTGTTTGTGTGTATTATTTTTTGCTTGACGTGTTTATCGGTTCCTGCCAGACACGTGACCTGTACGCCACCCGCAGCCATCTTGATTCTGGTCGCAAATGTAAACAAGTGTAAATTCCAAAGAAAATATAGATATTTTATACAGATGACTTGGTGGTTTTTAGTCCGAGCAGTCCAGCAGCTACTTAACATCTGTTCAGATTACGGTGTGGAGCATGACAGAAAGTATAACGCAACAAAGGCTGTGTCAAAATGTTCTCTCATTCCCCTCATTCACTACATAGTCCTATTCAGTGGACTACATAGTGTACTCAATCCTGGAACGATTTGGACATGCAGCACACTACTTACTCCTCGCCACAGGTCACGTGACTCTGGCGTCTGAGAGAAAAAACGTTGGCAAAAGTCAGATCATCTTACAAGTTTTATTCATAATGGATTGCATGTGAAACATCAAACGGACTGGATTATTAAAGGTAATCGGCTAACGCTAGAAACTCTGCTGTGTAATGGTAAGTATTTTTTTCATAATCTCGGCTCAGCAGTTCTTTTAAACGGCTCCTCTTTCTGCTTTCATTCAGTCGTGCTGTGACCTGTCGCTGTCCGTGGTAGTTTTTTTCGACTTGCAATGCATTGTAGTCAATATCGACCGGTCTGGTGACCAGCGCTGGACACTACTTTTCAAGATGCATTGTGTGAAATTTTGAGTGCACTATTTTTTCACCGGCTGGACATTTGGACAGCACTAAAAATGTCGTGGCCCCTATATAGTGCCCTATGGAGGGAACAGTGTGGACATTCAGACACAGCCAGAGTATGGTCAGGATCTGTAGGACCAAAGAGGACAAAGACATGAATTATTCTGATTTTTGCCTGTCAAATGTTGTGTTAAATATCATAACTTTAGAGACAATGTAGAATGTTGCATGATTAGGCAAATGCTCTTATGCATAAGTTTAGTTCTGATAATGTGAAGATTACACTGTTCAAATCCTATTGCACACCTTTGCACATGGCCCACCTCTGGACTAATTACAAAAAAGCCAGTCTGCAAAGGCTGCAGGTGGCTTACAGTGACACATCGGGTGTTCTTGAGGAGGCGATGGATTAGTGCGAGAGAGATGTTTGTCTCTGCACGTGTAAAGACTTACAAGCTGTATTAAGAACGCTTATGTACAGTTGTATCTGTAGACTGAACAAGTCAAATAATGAACTCGTGTTGTCGCTCACTAGTGTCGGATGCAGTGCAGTACGATGCCAGTCCAATATGTGGAGCTATTGGTATAACTTAATTGCTTATTTTTGTGCTTGTGTCGGAAAAAAAGTTGAAATGAATTGAACTGAAAACGGCTCAAATATCAGAACAGTCCTGATCTTTACTGTCAGCGATAGTTCTGACAGTAGTTCTGACAGTTACTCCAATGGCTTGTAAGTGTTTGAAGTGTTTGAAACTTTCCTTCTGTGTGTCGATGTAATCAAAGTTTCCTTATGTGTGATAATAGTGCCTCATTAAATATTAATTACGTTTGTGTGATTTTGAGCTTTTAGTCCTCACTTTGATGAAGGTCTAGCTATAGGAAGGACAATTAAAAGTCTGTGTGAAGTCTTGAAAAAGCCATTTAAAAGCTCCAATATCTGCTGACCAGCACCTTTCAGGCAACATTTGTGACCCAATTACAAGTACAAAAAGCAAACACTCGTCGCTTCCCGTAGAAACAACATATGTTCGAACAGCCACAACTGATTCCTTTTATTGTTATGTTACGTATGCTGGTATGAACGATAACCAAAGAGTTCCGATTAATCCGCTTTTGAAAGGAGCAAAACAGAGCTTGCTTTGTTCCGACAATGTTAGAAAAATCTTCCCCGAGGTTCAGTCAGGTATTTTTATATTTTTTTGGCCTTCAGGGACATGTTTGCTTCTTCAAAATGTGGTAACTGAAAAAGATTCACATGTCAACTTAAGCTCAAGGACAAAGTAAGATTAAATTTGAAATATTCGGTGCGACAACAAAGAATTTGGCCAAAGGAGATTTTTTTTTGAAGATTTTGGTACCACTTTATAATAACTATTTGCAACAGAATGTTTATTGATCTTGTATGAGCTCGAAACAAAAACAAACAAACAAAAAAACAAAAAACTATACCTTAATTTGCCTTAACAAAGCATGAACAAAGACTTAAATCACAATGAACACATAGTTTATTAAGCATGATTCAGGATTAGTAACTGCTTAATTAACGTTAGGGTTAGGGTTAGGGTTAGGGTTAGGGTTAGGGTTAGGGTTAGGATTAGGGGTTAGGTTTAGGGTTAGAGTAGTTACTAAGCCTGAATCATTCTTAATAAACAATTTGTTCACGATAAATTAAGTTTTTGTTCATGTTTTATTAAGGCAGGAATAAGTGTAGTTATTATTAAGTGTTACCAAGATTTGAAATATAATTTTTATATCACTTTCTTCCATTTTATGTTGAGCAAACACTTTATAATAACTACACTTATTCATGCCTTAATAAAGCATGAGTTAGTTCATAATCAACAAATAGTTTATTAAGAATGATTCATGCTTAGTAACTATTTAACAAACATTCTAACCCTAATTCCTAGCCCTAACCCTAACTTTAACCTTAATAAAGTAGTTACTAAGCCTGAATCATGTTTAATAAACTATATATTCATTATTAATTAAGTCTTTGTTCATGCTTTATTAAGGCAAAATAAGATGTAGTTTTTATAAAGTGGTACCTGCAAATAATTTAGATTTTACACGTTCATTTAACATAAGGAAGCATTTTTTTTGTGTTAAATGGAGTGGGTCAGATATTTAACATTTTCAAAATTAAGTGTGTAAAAACGTGTCCTTATTTCGAGTGTGGCCATCTTGATGCCGGGTTCGTCTCTCCTTCTTTAGCCCTGTTGTAGCCCGAGGAGGTAATAGACTTCCATCTGCTCCGGGTGCCACATATGCTCCCTTCCGCTGTCAATCTGTCACTATAGTACACAATGGCACACTTTGACATCTACGCCGTATTTAAAGAGCCTATAATATGCAAAACTGTCTACTTTGGGAGTGGAGTTAATAACCGTGTCATAATGTTATTTCCGCCCTAAAAAAAAACAGATCTAGAGTTGTGTTTGAGTAATCCTAATCCATCTCCAGAATGCAGATACTTGGTTCCATCAATATCAAGTCACGTGTTGGTAATTGAGAAAGTGCTCCTCTGTGTTTCCTCTGACTCATTATTTCAGTGCTCGAAGTGCCTTCACTATAATGTTGCCATCAGAGGGCGCTGTCCCGGTTGAATCTTGATGGTGGGGGGGGGTCACAATAGGTCAAAATATATTTCATCTCTTGTTATTGGTTTAGTCCTGGTTTAGTTCTGCTTTAGTCCTGGTTCAGTCCTGGTTTAGACCTGGTTTAGTCCTGGTTTAGTCCTGGTTTAGCCCTGGTTCAGTCCTGGTTTAGTCCTGGTTTAGCCCTGGTTCAGTCCTGGTTTAGTCCTGGTTTAGCCCTGGTTTAGTTCTGGTTTAGCCCTGGATTAGACCTGGTTCAATCCTGGTTTAGCCCTGGTTTAGTCCTGGTTTAGTCCTGGTTTAGCCCTGGTTCAGTCCTGGTTTAGTCCTGGTTTAGCCCTGGTTTAATCCTGGTTTAGACCCGGTTTAGTACTCATTTAGTCCTGGTTTATATCTGGTTTAGTCTTGGTTTAGATCTAGTTTAGACCTGGTTTGGACCTGGTTTAGACCTGGTTTATTAGGCCTGGTATAGACTTTCTTTAGACCTGGTTTAATCCTGGTTTAGACCTGGTTTAGTCCTGGTTTAGAGCTGGTTTGGACCTGGTTTAAGCCTGGTTTAGACCTGGTTTAGTCCTCATTTAGTCCTGGTTTATATCTAGTTTAGTCCTGGTATAGATCTGGTTTAAACCTGGTTTGGACCGGGTTTAGACCTGGTTTATTAGGCCTGGTTTAGACTTGCTTTAGACCTAGTTTAATCCTGGTTTAGACCTAGTTTGGTTATTTAGTTTTTGTACAGGTCTATTTATAGTGCTGTTTATAATGCTAGCTTTTCTGTTTCTCCTACGAAGTCAATCATTAATAAATACATATCTTCCTGAAAACCTTGAAAGCGACTTAGACCTTTATGCTATGAGGCAAACAATATGCTAAATTGACTGTTCTGAGCATTCAAACATTTATCATCGTTGACCCCTAACCAAAGTATAATTTGAAGTTGTATTTCGCTTTCTCGCTTGTTTTTAAAATCTTGTTTATAAAACTCCTCTCAGCGCTCAGAAAATTCTCTGTTTCAATTTTCAATGGACGGTTTCACAGGTACAAATCCAGACTTCTCCTGTGCAGTTTTTGTGTCCATAAACCATCACCACACTCGCAGCTCTATTACGCACAGCTCTATTAGCATAGCGATCATGTTGCCTCAGGGCTTCATTTATTTGTTTTTTCATTGTTCATTCTTACAGCTGACAGCGGAATGCCTCAATACCTCTGTGGAAACACTGCACTAGTTTCTAAACTGTGTTTTCCAAATGTAGACATCATTTTAAGTTAAGAAAATGTGAAATACTTATCCCAAGGTGACAAAAAGCACACTTAATAGCCTCTTAAAGCCACAAGAATGCATAATATGTCCACTTTAAAAGCAAAGAAAAGATCAGTTCAGCATAATACAGAGCGTTAACACATACATTTTGTTTTTAACCAACCAGTTAACTTCTGCCATACTGTACGAACCGCAGTCACATATGCCAACTTGTAGTCTTGACTGTAGACTTTATATTATTGCTTGTTATCATTTATACATAAGCTTAACCCGTGGCTATGTGCAGATATCATTGTGTTCTATCACTTTGCTATTCTGAATACATATGAAATGCACTTGTCTTGAAGTTTCTCGCCCGTGGTTGTTTCTGCACTCCGTAGACAGTTTGACCGAGTCTGGACCAAGCCAAGGCCAAGCACGTCCTGAAGGCGAAGACGCTCTGCAGAAACATGGTCAGCGATTGAAAATGTAAGGAATAAAAGTTTGCTGATAAAGGTTTTCTATTATGAAGTCAAAATAAAGTACCTGAAGTTTTGCTGCATTTGTGTTTGTTTGAGTGATCTTGTTTACATTATTGTGGACCTTTTGAGAGCTCAAAAAACCACGGCCACCATTTGTCGTCTTGTAGTCTTCTAGAAAGGTCCTCCGTGTTTTTAAAGTCCTTGAACAGACTCATTTAAATAGGGTTATAGATTAGTTGTACATTTTCTGCTGGAGGATCCGTCACCTGCTTGTTCTGGTTCTGGTTTTTCGTCCAATGTTCCACAAGTATGCCATTAAACTAATCTTATAAGTTTCCAGTTACATTAGTTTGGTTTGTTTATCTATTTGGTCGAGACGGTGCATGTTAATGAAACACGCCGGATTATAGCCTTGAGTTAATTTCCATCCGTTGTCCTGCATTCACGCTCATTCATGCACCAGCATAATAGCATCATGTTTTTACTGGTAGGGGAAATCCACGAACGTGCAAACTCCACACGCTGCCTGGGAGTCAAACTGCAAGCAAGAAGCAAGAGAGCTAACCACCAGGCTTTTTACGGTAAGCTAATAGTCTGAAAAAGAAAGATTTTAAAGATGTGAACAGCTAAAATAAATGCATTTGGATACAGATAGTGTGCCAAAGGGTGTGTGAGAGCAGGAAACTATTGTAGACCGATTGAAAAACCTACTTCTTCCTTCCAAGGACACTCAGGTACCGCAGCTTTAACTTCAAATAAAAAATCTGATGTTTAAATCCCGACAGTTACTAACATTATTACGCTTTCACAACGTAAGCTGTAGTTCCCAATACGCTTTTACGCACACTCGAGTAATTGGACCACTGCTCTGTACTTCTACAAGAGTAATATTATCTTCAAAGTTTTATTTCTAATTAAACAGTATTGTATTACTGTTTTTTTTCTATTGTTATAGAAAAAATCTCTGAAACCATGCTGGGCCTTGAGGAGCAAATTCCATTGTGTCATGTTTTCTTCACATGTTGCAATGACTAAAACAGAACCTTTACCCTTGAACCTTATTTTGAAGTAACAGTTCTCTCGCTTGTTTTCGTCGGCCTGCTTTGCCCGGCATTGATTCGGCATCAAAGAGCTAGAGATATTAAAAAATGTCACTCTTTGCGGACGCCCGGCGAGCTTCATGATTTATTCAACGCAAAAGGGAGAGAGAAGAAATTGAAGCAAATATGTCTTGCCACACTGACATTATTGCTTTCTTACTATTCTCATTAGTTTGGGAGTTATTATTTGGAAAGGCTTTCTGAAATGTGGGGATCGGACGAAATAGGGGTCAAAGGGCATTAAAAATTCTTCAGGACCACGGAGAGCGACCAAAAGGGAAGATGATGCAAGAATGAGCGGTAGGAGAGTGGGAGAGGGGAGGGAGAGTGGCCTAGGGGTACGAAGGTATTTTGGGGGGTGTTTTATGCTAACACCAATGTGCAAGAGGAGAGAACAGCAGGATGTAAGTGGGGAAAACAAAACTATTTGGTTTTGTATATAAAAAAAGAAAAAACAATAATAAACTTTACATTGGAGCATATGTTTATAATTGTACACATGTAAACAGTCAGAAAATAAGCAGACATGAGCTAGATAAACAAACGAAAATGAACAAAAACAAAACAATTTAAATATATTATTTTAACCCAACTAAAACAATGTAGGAGGATTTTGTTTAGATGTTTTCCCAAGTATCTATTATTATTTTATAAGCAGATCCAAGTTAAACTAATAATAAAAATACAGTATATACAGTATATATAATTATAATTTGTACTAAAATAAAATACATTACATGCATTAAATACATTTTGCCTTTTTACTTTACTTGTTTCATTAGCTGATTATCTATAATAATTAGTTGTTAGTAAAATAATAATAATGATAATACTGAATACCTATCTAAATCAATGTAGAAAACAAAATGGAGGAGGATTTAGTTTAGTTTTTAGTTGATTATCCAAGCTTATGTAATAAGAGTTATTTTTATTACATACAGTTATATTGATTATAGTCTTTAAGAATGTATGTATAATATCTTTGATAACGTTTATTTCTGTTCTTGCATGGTAAAACTAGCCAAATACAGCCATGTGAAACATACAAAGGTTGGTGGCTTGATGTTGTGTCCTCAGGCAAGACATTTTGAAAGATTTGAAAATGTTTATACTATTTTGTGACTTTACAACATATTAATTCGCTGATGTTTCACACACGTTTAACTTAAGAAAAAGAGGAAATTGGGGTGCACAGTGGCAGAGCGGCTAGAGCTTCTGCCACTCAATAAGGAGATTGTGGGTTCGAATCCCGGACCACCCCAACATCACACGATCTCTCTGGGTGGAGTCTGCATGTCCTCCTCGTGTTACCGTGGGTTCTCTCCGGGTTCTCTGGCTTCCTCCCACCGTCCAAAGACATGACTGTGTAGGTTAATTGAGAACTCTAAATTGCCCGTAGTGAATGAATGTGAGAGTGAATGATTGTCTGTCAATGTCTCTGTCTCTCTGTGTTAGCCCTGCGACGAGTCCAGGGTCCTGTCCAGGGTGTACCCCGCCTAAGGCCCAGGGTCACTGGGATAGGCTCCAGTCACCCGTGACCCCTAACGGGAATAAGCGCTAGAAAATGAATGAAAAAGAGGAAATTACTTACTTAGATATAACCATGAACTAGAATCAGTAAAAAATCCTAACAATTTCCTTCAATTAAAATCTGTATTTTCATTTTGGTGGTGTCATTTGTGGACGGGAAACCAGAAGTTTTAAATTTGAGAAACAAATTCCTCCCAAAATTACAAAAATCTGAAGTGCTCCTACGAAAATTGCATCCATATTTTCATTTGAACTTACAAGGACTCTGACATGGTTGGCAGCGGTTTTAGAATTGAATTGCGCCAAAGCGGACAGCACAGACCATGAGATTTTCAAAAAAAGAACATGCCGCGCTTTGTCCGACATTACACGAATTGAGTTTGATTAAATTACAGCAGCAGCAGCAGCAGCAGCGTGGCCCTCGGCTCAAGCAGCTCTCTCCGCAGAATACTTTTGTCACTGGTGATGGAGCGGTCTTGTTAAGCGGAGTGGATTTCCCTGGGAAGGAAGAGTCGTGTGCATGCGCCGCCACTACAAATCCAAATGTATTGACCCGCAGCGGGGGAGTCCGGGCACGCACAAATATTGTACTCCAGGCTGGATGAGCGGGTGTGTGTGGAGATCAGGTCACGCATGATGAATGAGAAAGGAAGGAAAAAAATAAAAAAAGAGGCGAGGGGGCAGGGCTTAGTGTAGTCTCGATGGAGCCGAAGCGGTAAACTCGAGAGCAATACAAATTTGTAGGAGAGGGTGGGAGGTGAGCGAGAGGGGCCTGAGGTTGGCTAGCTTTTTTTGTTTTTGTTTTTTTATGCTAACAGCGATGTGCAGTGTGAGGTGAAGGGAGGACATGGATTCTTCTGTTCCAGATCATATTCAGTTTCTAAATTTTTTATGACATTGATTGGGATAGATTGTGGGTTTGCAGAAAAAGTCAAATATTTGTAGCAATATTGATTACTCTTTGAGATGAATTTGGGTTTTACAAATGCATCCATCAGTAATACTAGTCTGCTCCTAATGGTGGTAGTATTCTTATACTGACTGCTTACTAACAAGTTCTAATGGTAGTAGTGCTAGTGAAATAAGTAGTAGCAGCAGAAGTAGCAGTAATAGTAGTAGCAGTAGTAGTAGTAGTAGTAATAGTAGTAGCAGCAGTATTAATAGAAGTAATAGTTGTTGTAGTAGTAGCAGAAGTAGTAGCAGTAGCAGTGGCAGAAGTAGTAGTAGCAGTAGTAGCAGTAGCAGTAGTAGTAGGAAAAAGTAGGAAAACTAAAGTTCTTCTTCTTCTAGTAGGAAAAGTAGCAGAGGAAGTTGATGTTTTCAAATCAGGTTTTAGATCACACCACAGTACTGATTATGAAAGTGACAAATTACATCCTTCGCATCCAACGCAGACAAAATCCCTGTCTTTATCCTGTTAGATTTCAGTGCTTTTCAGACTGCTGATCATGTGATTCTCTTACAGAGACTGGAGGACTGGGTGGGCATCACTAGCAATGCCCTAAATTGGTTCTATCTAGAAGATAGGAAATACTTTGTTGACTCTGGTAACTGTGTCTCAGACCACATGGCCTTGACTTGTGCGATGCCCCAAGGGTCAGTCCTGAGACCTCTTCAATTCAACCTCTATATGCTCCCATTGATATGTTGACACTCAAATGTCTCACTGACGGCAGGTGAATATGGACCAGTGAATTCACTCTGTCACTGCATCCAACAGATCAGTGGTGGACGCAAAACAACTGGAAATCCTTGTCTTTGGCCCAAAGAAATGAAGAGGAAGTATTAGCAGTCACCTCCAGTCTCTTGCTCTAAAACCTACAAATCTAATCAGAAATGTGGGGGTGATACTGAACTTAGACTTAAACTTTAACCGTCATATCAAATTAATAACATCAACAGCTTTTCACCATCTCAAAACACTGCCGAAATCAGTGTCTAAACCAGAAGACATATCCATGCGTTTGTCTCCAGTATGGTAGAGTACAGTAGTGCTCGGGTCCTGATTAGAACCAGGAAGCACGATCACATTTGTATAGAAGGTATCAGATTTTGAATTTTAAATAATGGCGAATTTCTCATTTTGATGATTTAAACCCTGGAAGAAAAAAAAAAAGATACATTTTTTTCTGTTTTGAATTTCAGTCGCTGAATTTTGCACCCTACTTTTCATTGTGTTTTTCTCAATTTAAAAATCTAAATGAAAAATTCACCTTTTTAAAATCCAATGCATTCATTTTCGGAGTGAGTGAATCTTGAATCTTTGCAGAGACATTTTACACTCTGAATTTAAACAGTTGAATTTAAGGGCTTGAAAATCTTTTTAACATTTAAAAAGTGAATTTTAAATGTTTAAAATGTACACTGCGATACTCAGTGACGGAAATTCAAAATCGAAACAAATCAAACATGTTTTTTCAGTGCTAGAAAACTCTTTTTTTAATTTACCAGTATATCAAATTCTAAATCTAATAAAACAAATTATATTCCATACATTAGTCCTTCTTGGCTTCTTGTGGCTCAGAATAGACTTACATTTTAAAAGGTTAGACAAAATAGTACAATAGGCAAAGTGTTTTGCGTTTCTTCAGCAAATATAATGTTTTATTTTTCCTTCATTGATGATTTCTTATGTAAGTAAACTTCACCCACAGTACTTTGAACTACACATATCTGTCAGTGAACCTCCACACTGTTACTGCGTTGATTGCTCACATCCATCAGCCTCCTCTCTCCACCTTGACCTTCCACCGAGAAATGCTCTTTAAATAAAGTAGTTCAGCCTCAGTAAAAGTCACCTCTTCTGCTGCTCCCTGCTCACCGAGGCCCTTGTGTTTAACCTGTGCAAGAGAGAGCGAGAGAGAGCGCGCAAATAAGCACCCTAAGGCGTCAGCGAGGGAGGGAAACAGGGTGCCACTTTAGCTCCTGCATATTCAGCAACTTCTCTGCTTTTCTCTCTCTATCGCTGTCTTCTGGCAAAAGCGATAATTGGCCCGAGCATGGGTTAGATTTGCATTGTTTTAAAAGCTTCTCATTTCTAAAGTTTCAAATGTCGTTTGACGCTTGGAAAGTCCCTATATTTAACATTATTCAACTTTTCTAACTGTTTAGTGTGTTACAAAGGTTAAAGGTGCACCGTGTAACTTTTCTGGTGGGGTCTGGAGCAGGAATGTTCCTTAGAATTGGCATTAAATATCTTACATGCAGTATATTTAATCATCAGGTTATTTGTATATAATCATCATGTATATTTAATCATCAGCTTATTTTTTATTTCGCAAAAACGCACAGGTTTTTACTTCTCAGATCTGACCTGTAACTTTCTGGATGGATAAGTTCCATAGTGTTTTACTCTGGTCTGAAAAAGAACCTTTACAATACAATATCAGAAGACCAAATGAGGGTCAATGGGTAAGAGTTGAGAATTTTTTTTGTATACAGGCAATAGGAGAAAATATAGGGTTGTGTGGACTTTAAAAACACTTGCTGGATCCCCACCTTATGACATCACAAGGGGGGAACCAAGTTTTTTTGTGCTCTGAGCAAACATGGGTTACATAAGAAACAACTTAAAAGTCAAAAGAGTTAATCAAGCAAAATATAAGACCAGGATGAAACTTCATTAATTTCACACAAAAAAACAACAACGGATAAATTAATAATTAAACTACATCAAACCCTGGACTAAACTAGCATTTTAGACCTCCATTTGAGCTTAAAGGATCTAAATCAGCACTTTAGACCTCACCATGGACATGACATAAAGATTTAAACCAGGACAAAGAGTGTACTTTAAGGATCTAAACCTGCACTCACTAGCAAGGATCTAAACCGCAATTGAACCAGAATATCAGACCAAAGTATGGATTTAAAGGAGATAAATTGAACTAATCCAACCCTTTAGACCTCATGGGTTTAACAAAGATCTAAACCAGGACTAAATCAGTACTTTAGACCTAAGGGTGTATTTAAAGGATCTAAACCTGCACGTTAGACCTCAGTATGGACTTAACAAGGATCTAAACCCCAACTAAACCAGAATATCAGACCAAAGTGCAGACTTAAAGGGTCTAAATTTAGTTAAACCAACACTTTAGACCTCACAATGAACTTAACAAAGATCCAAACCAGGACTAAAGCAGCACATTAGACCTCATTATGACTGTAAAAAAAAATCTAAACCAGGACTAAACCAGTACTTTAGACCTCTCGATGGACTTAACAAATCTAAACCAGGACTAAACCAGTACTTTAGACCTCTCGATGGACTTAACAGACACATAAACCAGGACTAAACCTGTACTTTAGACCTCACAATGAACTTAACAGATACATAAACCAGGACTAAACCAGTACTTTAGACCTCACGATGAACTTTACAAATCTAAACCAGGACTAAACCAGTACTTTAGACCTCACGATGGACTTAACAAATCTAAACCAGGACTAAACCAGTACTTTAGACCTCACGATGGACTTAACAAATCGAAACCAGGACTAAACCAGTACTTTAGACCTCTCGATGGACTTAACAGACACATAAACCAGGATTAAACCAGTACTTTAGACCTCTCGATGGACTTAACAGACACATAAACCAGGATTAAACCAGTACTTTAGACCTCTCGATGGACTTAACAGACACATAAACCAGGACTAAACCAGTACTTTAGACCTCACGATGAACTTTACAAATCTAAACCAGGACTAAACCAGTACTTCAGACCTCTCGATGGACTTAACAGATACATAAACCTGCATGTTAGACCTCAGACTTAGCAAAGATCTAAACCAGGACTAAAGCAACACATTAGACCTCATTATGGCCTTAACAAAGATCTAAACCAGGACCGGGTGCTTCAAACCTGACCGAAAGAGTCTTACTTTCAATGGCATTAGCGAGTGTTCTTCCTCCGATACTGTGGACTTAATTAAAGCAGCGTGGTGGTTTTGGATACAGAGGAGAGGCGCTCAGGAGACTGCCCGGATTTAGCTCAGCGCAGTGGGGACGGCACCTCAGCGGCTGCCTCTGTCAGGGATATGGATTGGGCCATGTGCAGCTTCGCCTGTGGCTCTGTTACAAAAATCAGCGCTCCTCTGCAACTTTTAACTTTGGCGTAATAACATGGGACTCACTAATTTGTTTACATCTTGGATATAAATCTGGTCGCAAAGGTTTTATCCTCGTGGGGAAGTTTGTCCTGTTCTGTAACGCAGCATGCGGCAGGTTAATGGGGACAAGAGGTGGCGAGAAGTGAAAATATCAATGATTTTTGGCTTTATCTTGATAACAATATTCAGATAATGTTTTCGCAATGCAGCAGGAATGTATTGAAATGTGTCTGTAAATGTCTTATTTGAGGATCAAGTATTCACCTTGTTCTGGAGGTTGTCGTGGGCGCCGCCATCTTTTTTCCGTTGTAGTTTACATGGGGCAGACGAGCTCAACATACAATAAGTTCTAAATGGACTAAAAAGCAGTTTTCACGCCGGAAATGTATATAAATAAATCTACTTTATATAACATTTTAACAGTGAGCCTTTTCCCTCATTTGCCACTTGCATGAAGGGTAAACACTTTTGCTTTTGCTCCTGTTTTTATTTTTAATGAGCTGAACTTTAAGATATGAAACTTTTTCTATATACAGAAAAAACCCACGTCTCTCAAATATTGTTTTTTGTTGTTTTTGTTGTTTGTTTTGTCTTACTGAGCAATTAATATTAATATTACTAATTCATCTCACCTCACAGTCTGAAATGTTCAGTTTTGCTTTATTGGGGGGAAAACCAGCCAGTATCTGGTGTGTCCATTGCTGGATATTGGCAGGAACCGGATCCAGAGCATCTCAGACTTGCACAAAGGGTGACATGTTGGGTGAACATGCTGGTCATGCAAGAACTGGGATGTTTTCAGCTTCTAGGGATTGTGTCCAGATCCTTGCAACATAGGGCTGTATTATCATATCATATCATACTGCAACATGAGGTGATGATTGTGGAAGAATGGCTCAATAATGGACATGAAAAAACAAACAGAAGCTAACTTGCTTTAACATGTTAATACAGGCACGCAGTTATAATGAACGCAATTTGACATTAGACATTATTATAATGAGTCTGGTGATGGTTTATGAATAAAAAAACAGCGCAATACACTTGCATTTCATTTCTAAGTTATCACAAATCTGATTTGAAGTGTTTTTCTGAGGCTCAGTGGAGGAGCAGAGAAGACAACCTCGCAAACAGGATTCATGAAACAGGCATGAATGAGGCTTAATACACCCTTAAATGTGTTTTTTATTATGCTATAACACGGTTAAAAGCTCAATAATATGTGTTCTTTAAGCACGAGAAAAAACAGCATTAGCCTTGAAGGGATATGATGTTTCGTATGTACTACAAATGAAATAAAGTGTATTCACAAAAGACCATTTTAAACCACTTTGTAAATATGTATCCAAACTCCACTAGAACCCAAACGTTTTCCTAAGTTTACTTGTCATATCGTTTTAGCTCAAACTCCATGTCCTCCTCTGTTAGCCCTTGGTTTAACACTTGGTCGGAAAATTGCCTTTAGCAAAAGACTCTCTGGCTCGTGGAAGCTCAGAGTTAAATAACGGCCCGTGAGAAGTTTAATCTTTGTGTCAGGGAGAGCCAGATGGTTGAACGAGCTCATTGCTAGTCCCTTCATAAACTCTTCAACTCTTTCGCCTTAGCAAACTTTTTCCCTTTTTCAAACTCGGCTCCTTTCTCTTCTTTCTTCGACATGTCTTCAATGTCAAGACGCTGCAGTTAGACTTAAAAAGGCCAAATCAAACAGCGCTGGATGACTCGCTAAGCCGTTTGTGCACGATGTTAAAAAAAAAAGAAAAGAAAGAAATGTTACAACAAAACGCTTGCATACGAAAACATAAATATTTCTGAACAGACGGGGTGACGAGACTTTTAAAGCGCGGCAGTAAAGAAGTGCCCCGACCCCGGCGTGACTGTGAAAAGACGACGCGATTCGCCATCCATTTGAGTTCACGAGTGCAGTGGAAATGCCAAACCGGAGCAACTTATGCAGAGCTGAAATAACAACATGGAGGAGAGGTACAGCGGGGTGAAACACGCAGGGCAAAATGTACAGTGGAAGAAAGAAGAAGGATTTTCACCCAGCGTGCCGTGGAACACCATTGGGCCTTGAAAAAATGCCCAATTTGAGTCAACGGGTTCACGCATGGATTTATTTGAGCGAATAAGGTGTGTTTTTTTTGTCAGTTTGCTTTCTAAACACATAGGTTTTCACGTGGACACAACAAACATGTCAAATCTGCTCCTAAATATGTTTTATTACTTCATTTAATCCACTTCGTCCATAGATTTCTTCTGGGACATTGTAACTTCAAAGGCCGTTTTCTTAAAATGCTGTTTTCTTGCACAGAGACATAAAGATCCTCCTACTCACCAAACTTTACAATCTTGCACTTAACAATATTCGGACGAAACAAACTGAAGGATTTATTGATAACATCATTATGGTAAAGAAATTAATTCATCTTTCTGTATGCTTCTGGTGCTGGAGTAAATTGAGTATTAATTAAAAATAACAGAAACAAATTGGAAAATCATAATAAAATAAATTACAATGTAAACTTTGCTTTCAGCCATACATTCACTTCGATGGAGAAAAGTTTTGTCCCCACGCAAATAACTCACAAAAAGCATTTAAAATACAGAAGCTGCTAATGATTCGTGATTGCTATGACCTTTTAACCAACGCTGACAAATTCACAGATTTAGAAAATGCAACATGGAGGTGGATTTAGCTCTATCTGCAGAAGCTTAATGCCCATTTGTTTGTCCAATCCATTGCGTTTTAATGTACTGTCCATTTAAAGTTATGTAAGACGGTTTTAAATGTATGCACGAGGCTAATGCGGATTCATTTGCTTTTAAAAACAGATGGAGACAAAAGAACTGAATGCAAGTTTTTGTGTCGCCTTCAATAAACCAAATTGATATAGAGGTGAATTCTATGGGACATGTTTTAAATGGATAATTATGTAAAAGCAGTATGATGAGCTTCTTGGGTTGTTTTCATAATGTTAGCATGGAATTCAATCGTACATTCGTTCTCCTAAAACATTGGAAAATTTAGCAAACTTCGGCTAATGCAGACCATACTTTTTAATAAAGTAGCGCTGAACTGGTTTTAAAGGACAAATATTATGCAAGTTTTACTTTTTTGAGCTTTTATCCCTGTTCTAACATTGTTCTGTCATCAAAACGTACCTGGAGTTGCATTTAGCTTCGTTCACGTTAGTTTAATGATTGCTCTTCCTCCTGCTGAACTCCCTCGATGTGTGACGTTTTTTGATAATTTTTCGATGTTTTAAGTTCTTAAATCATCGCCGGACTCGTTCTGAGCGTTTCTGTCGTCTAAACACGATCACTGCAACTGCTAGGCTAACTCGCATTTCTTCCTAATAACATTTTAAGCGTGTTTAAGCTCTATGCAGCCAGCAGACGGCGCCTAAACTCAGTTAGTGCCATGGGAAACAGCAGAGATACCGATGTACATTTTGTTTTTCTTAAATAATTGCGTTTTTAGTTCTAAAACATGAGATGCAATTTGTTATTTGTGTTATATTCAGAGAGACATACAATAGATACAGTCGGTATCTGGGGGAGCACCTTTTAGGGGGAAACAATCCATTCATTTTAACGTAGAACAGCAGCCACATCACACACTGTTCAACAACTACAAGAGCAAATGCCAACTTTAGTACATAAATATATTGTGCCAAATACAGGCACAAAGACATGGAGAAGAATAAAGTGGTCGAATGGTCAAAAATGTACATAAAAACCCAGGAATACTAATGGTCACTAAAGTAATGCCAGGTCAACAATGTCCATTAAGACTCAGCTGTGGCTTCATTTGAACTAGTTGTGCTTAAAGGGAACATATTCTGCTACAGTGACTTTTTTGAGCAGGTCCTAACAATGTTCTATCATGGGACATTGTAACTTCAAAGGCCGTTTTCTTCAAATGCATTTTTCTCCCACAGAGACATAAAGATCAGCCTTAAAGTAGCTCCTACACACACCAAACTTTACAATCCTGTACTTAACAAGACTTTGACAGAATGTACAGAAGGATTTGTTGCTATCTAATTGTAAGCCTGGGTTATTAAAGTTTTAAGTTAAAAAATGAGGCGAGTTTTGTATATTTTAGGCCAGATCTACTTTACTCAAAAACTACATTTTTTTGGGACTAACTTATGTGTATATAATAAAAATGTAAACCTGGTTCTATCCATTTTTCAGCTGGAAAAGTCACGAATATGAGCAATTTAGGTCATTTTTGCACATAAAATGCCTTATTTCTATATGAAAACATGACACGATGAAAAACATAGGTAATCAATTCTTTCTTACATTTATGTGAGTAAACTACAGGGGAAGTTTCAAATTCATATCTTTAAATTTAACATTTTTTCCTATTTTCCTTTTCCTATTCCCCTGCAGTGTCTCACTTTAAAAAACACAAATTGCAAGTCCAAAGCAAAGTGGGCTCTACAATTACACACTGTCGTAAAACAGGGACCACTCTGGTGTCTGAGAGCAGGACTGACACTCCTGAGCTGCAGCGTCAGAGGAATGAAAGAGCGCATAAAACGTTTGAGAGTTTTGGTGGTAAAACTAATCTTTGAAGGATGAATCATCAGCTGTTTTGCAGAATTAAAAGAAGAAATGCTTCAGAGCGTAATTGTCTGTGTTGTTTTGTGTGGACCTCATGAAGACTAGTTATTGCTGCGGTAATAACTAACGGGGATTCAGAATAAAAGATAAAAGAGAGAAGGTCGCAAAACTTGCAGCGAACCAACATAACGGCACCTGCTAGCTCGGTGTTAGCGTCAGTACTTCCTGTCTAAGTCTATGGGGTTTTCACTAAGCGTCGACCCCCCACCAAAAACATTACATGCAGTTTCACCATCTATATCGGGAGACTTCATTTTATGCAATCGCCATCGTAGTTTGAACCAAATTTCTGATCAAACGGCCTCGGACCACTTTAGCATACATTTCCACTTCAATTCCACGCACATTTGTTCTACTCTAAAGACGCACTGTATAACTTTTATGCTGTAAGGTTAGTTGATTTCGTAAATTTGACCAAAAATAATACGTTTTTACTCGGTAGTGTTGTCAAAAGTATCAAAAATCAGATACCAATCAAGACTCAAACAGATAAAAGAGAGAAGGTGTCGGAAAAATTACAGCGAACCAACATAACAGCACCTGCTAGCTCAGTGTTAGCGTCAGTACTTCCTGTCTAATTCTATGGGGTTTTCACTAAGCGTCGACCCCCCACCAAAAACGTTACATGCAGTTTCACCATCTATATCGGGAGACTTCATTTTATGCAATCGCCATCGTAGTTTGAACCAAATTTCTGATCAAACGGCCTCGGACCACTTTAGCATACATTTCCACTTCAATTCCACGCACATTAACTCAGAATAATGTTTGACAATTTAACCATGCGATAGTTCCACGGCCTTTTCCACGTTTTAAAGAGGCAAATGGAGTTTAAATTGGGACTCTAATGTGCTTGCGCGCTAGCCTTGGTGGTGCAGCTGCCCGGAGAGTGGAGGAAAAGCAAACCCAGCAGTGCATTTGAAGGGATCGTGTTTGACTTCACACTATAATATGCACATAAGCCAAACGCGCGTTTCCATTTGCCGTTTCTAAAGAGAAGTTTGAAAGAAAAGTTTTGTGAGTTTGAATAAGGGACTGTACAGACGGAATGAAATATTTTGCTCTCAGACAAGCAAGAATGATTACAAAAAGTGTAAAGAATTTATTTGAAAAGTGGGATTCTCAAAGTTTTCAAGGTCCAATATTGAGATGTAACAGTTCCGACGTTAAAATTAGGCATTTGTTCTACTCTAAAGACGCACTGTATAACTTTTATGCTGTAAGGCTGGTTGATTGCGTAAATTCGACCAAAAAGAATACGTTTTTACTCAGTAGTGTTGTCAAAAGTATCAAAAATCAGATACCAATCAAGATTCAAACAGTATTGAAACCCGATACTCATTTGGACAAGTATCGATACAAAAAAGTGAAAAAGAAGTGAAATGAAAATTACATTCTATTTGTCAAAAAAAAATGTTTTTTCTCATCAGAATGTATCAAAGTTGGTATTGAGGAAGTTTGAAAAGTTAGTATCTTGGCAATGTGATGTCCATTCAAGTCAAAACTGATTTGTCCCTCTTTTAATATGTTTCCTGGTTAATTATGTGTACTTTAATCACAACAAATTCATGTCGAGTTAAAGTGCGTCTTAATGGGTGTTTTGGATATGTTACCCAAGAAAAGTAAACAGATTGTTCTATTAAAACAGTACGTAGCACTAGCATCGCAGTATTATGTAACGTGCAGGTACCGTTAGCATGGCTTTGTTACTCCATATGTTTGTGTCTGTATTTGTTACAATTCAAAAGCTTGAAATATTTCCACTATATGGCATAAAACTTATTTCCATGGAGAATTTTCCAAAGTATGGCTATGTATTACTGGTAGGAATGGGCAATATATTGGTTCCAGCATCAATATCGGCCAACAGATTTACCAATGTTGGTATCAGCCAAAAAAAAAGGCTCATTTTTAGCGCCAATATTTTGAGGGAAGGTCTATGTGTGCCTATAGTTTGTCCTCAATGCAGTAGTCACAAGTGAGTATAAATGGAAGTAGAAAATCAATTAGGCAAAAATACATCTGTTTGTTTAAACCGCTAATTATTAATTTTTCCTCCCAGTTGATTACGTTATGTTTTTATTGTTACTAAAGAAAAAATAAATTGTTGCAATTGCTATGGATTTAAAATTCTAATATTGGGATAGGAAAATATCAGTTATAGGCCACAGTAGCAAGCCAAATATCAGATATCAGCTAAAAAAATCAGACCATAATTGCAAGTGCCAAGAGATTTGTTCCACCAAAATAATGCCACTCAAATACGCATAAATGTTGGATGCTCAAACATTTTCATCTTTGTGTCATTTCTTCAAAAATTAGCTCAAATATATCCAGCCGAGTAAATGTAACCCTCCATGCGATAGTCCTACACTGGCACGCTGTCCGAGGAGCTCATTAGCGTTAGCCTGCTCCCCAGCGCCTGGCCATACCTGCTGCAGCTCGCTCATGTCTTATTCAGCAACTCTCTTGGTCTCCACCGGCCACCGAAGATTAGCCAGCCATAGTACGACAGGGGTCAAGGGTTGCGGGTCATTCCCATCCCAGCAGTGAGGCTACATGCTAATGCTCCACTGGTGAGCGGTTGCTACGGCTTGGTGACACGGGGGGAATTGAGTCTATGAATATTGAACTGTTTGACAAAGGCCAAACAGAAAACTTTGGGTTCTGATATTTCTACAATATGTTCCATATATTCTGCTATAAGATTATGAAGTGTTGTTATTGTGTTTCTGCTCATTGAAAAACTAAAGCTAAAAACTTAAAAAAATCTGACTACAACCTAACATTATATAGGTCAATAATATTCAATACAGATGAGGGCAGCTGAAATTAATATTGGTAAAAATCACGGCTGTCAAAGTTAACGGGTTAAGCCATATAAGTGATAGATCATAGAAAATTGATGCATTAATCACGATTTGATTCGGGTTAATCACATGGTTTGATTGTACATTATGCAGGAAAGCTTGACCTGAGAGAAGGAGGAAGGAACAGGAGCAGGTGTAATCACGAGGTTCATTTTACACATATAGTCCATCAGTCCTCACATCACATAGACGAGCGCCGAACACTCAGCGTCTGATGTTTATGACCGTGCAGCAGTGGTTCAGTTTTGCTCCGCACCGCAGCAACTACCAGAAACCAGGTGAAGATGTTGAACCGTTTGCGCTCTGTGGCGAAAACAAAACACACGTATGAGTGCTAAAACTAGTCAAATGAGTGCTAAAACTAGCCCAAAAATGATTACACTATTAAAGACCAACACCAACAGCTCCATCTATCACAATACATGGCAGTTACCTCTGTAACTATAGTTCTATGAGTATATGAAGGGCCCTTAACCCAGTGTTTTTCAACCTTTTTTGAGTTGTGGCACATGCTTTAGGTTTAAAAGCTACCATGGCACGCCACCTACCCCTAATATATTACCAAATCAGAGCATTTAGTTAAAAATATTGTATATAATGAGGCAAATAATGTCTGTTGCACTGTCTAGTTTTTTAAATGTGGTAATAGTGATAGTGATTTGCATTCTTTTTTGGTGAAAATGTTGCTCAGGACACTCCAAAAACGGTAAATTTGTTCATTAATTCGCATTTGTGAATCTGTTAACTCAAACTGGACATTTTCTCAAGGCACACCTGGAAAACCTCAGGGCGCACTAGTGTTCCCCGGCGCACTGGTTGAAAATCAAGGCCTTAACCCACTAAACATGTTGTTGGGTCATGTAGGTCATTTCCCTGAAACATGTGGCTGCATGGATTCAACATGAAATGCAATTAAATTATTGTTGGTTGGGCTTTGTTTTCTGAATCTATTTGTGAAATAGATGACTTTTCTTTAAAAAATTTGCAAAATCACTTAGATATGTTGATAATGAGAACTGCAAAAAGTTCCAGCGTGTGATTTATCAGATTCATATTTTTAATCGTTTGACAGCACTAGTAAAAATAGAGATTTCTGTTGGAATACAACGAGTTCTAGTGTGATCAGGTTCAGCACACATTATAATCAACAGGGAAAAGTGGCACCATTGCATTCTAAAACCAATCAATCACCAATATCACCACATGTATCCATAATTTAAGATCTATAAGGTTCAATCATGTCTTTCCTGTTTTGGATGGATTTGTTGATTTAAAGGCCAAATAAGGCTCATCTCAAGCAGTGTGCTGTTTTTAGGCATGTTTGTAGTTATTTTGTCCAGTTCTTTGCTGAAAGCGAACTGTGTACCCCCCACTGTACCAAAGTGCCACAATACACAACTTTACTGTGGTTTGTGCTGCTGGATTTGGTCCAAAGGTCTGAACTTTTGCATTCACACAGCACTGGACCTGACCTTGGTCCAGGCCGATACCGCTGCTTTTACCCAAAATAAAGTGTGAAGAACAGTATAAATGGTTACAAAAACAAATAGCAACGTCATACATAACTAACGACAACTAAACCATGTGAGTATGTGTAAGAAAAGAAAAGAGGGTTAAAACTATGATAGTTTTAAGGGTCATCTGGACTGGACTGGATTTCTTATCAAACTATTGTGGACTGAGGGGAGGTTATATGTCCATTCTTATTTATGGTGAGTCACTACAGGTGAATAGGAAAACAGATCTTATATTTAAAGTTATCAATTGTAAACTTCTCCTGTAGTTTATTCACATGAATGTAAGAAAAAAATGTATAATATCATTTTCATAATGTAATGTATTCATACAGTAATAAGGCATTTCATTCAGTAAAAACAGCCAAAATTGCAATTTTTGGGACACATAAATCTGAAAAATATACAGAATGGGTTTAAGTTTATTGGTTCATTTTGTACACATATTTGTTATTTTTAAAATTACTGAGGGAATTTTGGATTTCTTATTTAGTTTTTGAGTAAACTAGATCTGAACTGAACTGAAAATTGGCATAACAATTCCAATACCAATTTCGCCAAAAACTTTAATAAACCAAGCTTAGAATTAAACATCAATAAATCCTTCAGCACGTTTCGTCAAAATCTTGTTAAGTCCAAGACTATAAAGTTCGGGGAGTGTAGGAGCTACTTTAAGGCTGATCTTTATGTCTCTTTAGGAGAAAATGCATTTTAAGAAAACAGCCTTTGAAGTTACAATGTCCCATAGAAATCCGTGGAAAAAGTGGAATAAATTAAGTAATAAAACATCTTTAGGAGCAGATTGGATTGGAAGTTTTTTGTTTCCACATAAAAGCCTATACGTTGAGAGCGCAAACTAACCAAAAAAAGGTTTTGCCTGTAGTGTAGAAGGGTTTTCTTTCTTAACAAAAATAGCCTTCTTTGCATCTTTCAAACCAACCCTTTTGCTCTGCTTAAAATGTTTGCGTCACTGTCTTCAAACGTTTGATTTGTGGCTTGCGGCGTTGTGGCTACCTTTGAACTCCTGTCTGCCAAGGATCACTCCGAATGAAGACAACATTTTTCAAGGCAGTTTTAGGGAATTGTATCATAGATCTCCTCCTAATAAGTCCTATAATTTGAGATTTGGATATACAGTACATCCCTATTATTTTAAAAACGTTGGAATTTTACGAGCACTCAATCCACCTCTTAAATGCTCCTTAATCTGCTTCTTCCAGCTCTCCAACTCTTTTGCCCAAGAATAATTCCATGATGTCTCTTCACTAAGCTAACAGCAGCAGAAATAAATCCATATTTACCGTTGCTCATGGCTACTATCGACCTCTTCATCACCGCTTCTCCGCTAATACTATAACAACTACCGCCTCCCGATCGCATCAAATTGTGCCGCGTTTTCCCCCAATTACACGTTCACGACCGGCCGCTTCCCCATTGATTCCATCGCTTTCTCGTCCTCCACACGCGACACTTTTGGCTTAATTCATTAACTTTGCTCACTGTTGGAGAAATGCCAAAACAACTTCATGTCCGCCATTTTTATTCACTCGTTTATTTATTTATTTACTTTCACTCGCCGCAAAAAGCTCGTCAATGCAACTGGGATTAAATGTCAAGCTAATGTTGGCGTGATTTGTCTGCCGTCACATCCGCATCGGCCGGGGTGGGGTACACAGCTAAACAAATGCGCCGAATGTTATCTATAATGAATCATTTTAACAGCAGCCAATTGGCAAAAGCTTGACTCCGCCCCTCCCCCTTTCATTCCCATTAAGAAACCAGATTAGCCGCTGTGCTCATAAAAAAAAAAGAGCTTGAAGTCACTTGCCGGGATAATAAAGTGATCGCATTGGAATATATCAGGCTTTAAATAAGGCGGTAGTGAATCGATAATGCTAATTTGCTTGTGCGGAGCCGGCAGCGATAGAAAAGGAGGTGCTTTTTTGTGAATTGTGGATCGATTAGAGGCAAATGACAGGCTGATGGAAAACAGATCCATAGGGATTGGGACATTATACGGTTAGCTTTTGATTGGACAGATCTATCGGCTTTGTGTGTGTCTTTGAGGTGCAGAGAACATGCTGGAGTTTATATGTCGGTAGTGGAGACTGAAAACAAAGACGTGCGTCTAGTAAGACTATATAGCAAAACTATACTTAGTGTTATGTCAAATCCATATTGCAAGAAGCCTTTTACCTAGCAATACCACAAATACCGTACAGAGCCAAAATGCAAACTCTTGTGACGTAAAATGTTAACGGACAGTAGCAGC
Organism: Rhinogobius similis; assembly: GCA_019453435.1. Lineage (NCBI taxonomy): Eukaryota > Metazoa > Chordata > Actinopteri > Gobiiformes > Gobiidae > Rhinogobius > Rhinogobius similis. The sequence goes on from CM033637.1 coordinate 6,888,706, forward strand.
TGTCTAAGCTAATGTTTCTCACAGCTAATGCAATTTTTTTTTTTTACAGTTGTATAAAAGACTGTCTGATTGTTTTTATGTGACGATTATTTTGATGTATTATTTTAATTTGTTTTGTTTTTACATTTTTAATACAGTAGAATTAGCATTAGCATTGAGACAGAAACATGTCCCTTTATAAACAAAAACATATCCTTTGGTGAAGTATTTGCCTGTTTTGACATCCACCCACACAGCTCACTGTTCACTGCCTGATTTTACTGTATTTATACATTTTAGACTGACTTAGCCGAAATCCCATAGTGAATTAGACAGGAAGTTGTGATGCTAACACTGAGCTAGCCAGGTGCTGTTGTGCACAGAGCTCATTATTATCCAAATTAGTTATCTGTGTAGTAAAACGTTCTGAAATTATTATGGTAAAGAATAAAAAAGCATTTCCTGGATGATCCATTGGGACCTACTGTACATCATTTTGAGCTTAAGACTTCCTTCATGTAAAGCACTTTGCATGCCTTGAAAGGTAGAAAAGCGCTATATAAATGTGACCATTTACACTTTTTAAACAATATTATGTCAATCCATCAGAAATATGCTAAAACATGCTTTTTTAATGTTATGGTTGAAGTTCAAGTACCGCACAAAATGATAGAACAAAATGTTAGGTAGTCATCAAGAAAATGTTTTTGGAATTGCGACGCTTTTGCTGCCACCTGGGAGTAATTTTCAATCTAAAGGTGCTGGTCAAGGTTGCCAGATTTTCAAAGTGCAACAAGCAAACAAACTTGTGAAAAAACAACGCAAAAAAAAGATAATTCCTAACCCCAAAAAATAAGCAACTAGTTAAAACATTTGTGTCACCGCTAATGAGTCGCACATTCTGACAGCTACTACTACCAGCATGACACAGAACTGAAAACAAGGCTAAGCTAATCTCAACTTTATGATATGAAAGTGAAAAGAGCAAGCCTAACATGAGATTCTCACATTTTGATGCAACTTTCCAAAAATAGACTAGAATAGAAATGTCCCAAAATTGCTACAGAGAAGCAGATTTGACAACACAGGTACTGGTCTGAGGACTCCTGCCCTAAAGGAGTTATAAACTGAAACTTTCCCTGGTCTTGTTCACTCGGACAACCAGTTTTCTGTCGTTCTGTTCCATTGTTCTCTGCCAGTCTCGTCCTCACAGCTGTTAAGTACCTGGTTAGCGTTTGATCGGCTTGAATTTAAGATGGCGTCCATATGGTTGCCGAAACGTGCTAATCGATTCTCAAAACATTGTCCAGATGACTACCTTTGAAACCTTGTCTTCCATGGACCACATCTGGAAGAGTTAGTTACACCAACTATAACTAATAAACCTTCAAATGAACTACAAAAACACCACTTAACACCAGTGATTAAAATATTACACTGCAAGTTTGTTGTGTTTTTATCTTCCTTGATGTTTTTTGCAAGCTTTTAACTCTAGTTTTGTAAATATCCAGACTAGTAATCAATTTTTCATCATTGTGAAATACATTACACCAGTAAAAGAGGAGTACGCTGCATACAATTCATCCCAACTATAATATTTCTTATGTTAATTCATGTAACAAATATGACTTACACATGAAATAGACCTATGATAATCCAATTCAAATTCGGTAGATCGTGATGCCATGTGGAGCGTGAAAGGAACACAGGTTGCACATTTTGCTCTGCACAAAGAAAGACACTGCAGCAGCCTCAGCTCTCTGTGCTAATTTGTGAAGGGAACAAAATTACACCACGGGGGGCACACTCTTTCAAACACTTTGTACATGCGAGGGCAGCATGACATGAAACATATTTTTAATTATCAAAGCTCATTTGTGATACTGAAATCACAATAGCAAAAATAGAAAAAAAAAGGGTTTGAGAGAATTTTCTTTTCCATTTTATGTTGAAATTCATGTTTTCTCAGGTCTCAGGTGAGGACAGACTTTTCATGGCTGTAGAGTACTCCTGCAATTTTCAGTTTGAAAAATAAAATTAAAAAGAACCCCGGATTCTCAAAAAGTACAAAATGTCTGTCATTAAAATCAGGTCAGAACTAAGATGAAACTATAACTAAACCAAGTCTAAAACTGGTCTCAAGGATTAAACCCTGGTAAAATGAAGATGAAACCATGACTAAATTAGGTATGCACCAAAACTGTGAAACGGTCCAGAGTTTTCAAGATGAAAACAGGACTAAGGTTGCATTCACAATAAAGTTCCAACCGAACTTGAGCCGACTGGGGACCAAAGTTGCAACACTGACACACAATACACTTTTGTCAATCGAACCAAATGTTCAGAAGAAGAATTCTCCACCTCACCTGTAGAGACGCTGTACACAGAAATAGCCAAAGAAATGACAGGGAAACATAGCATTGTCTTTTTTGTTAGTAATCTAAGTGATATATTTTCATTAGTTAGTTAATTAGTTATCAGTAAACCAGTCTTTGACCTGCTTCTGCTACTTTCACATCTGCTTCCGTTCTGGTTTTGTTCCACTCTCTGCTCTGTTTGCGTTCACAAACCAAAAGAAACTTGGCAGAGTTTGATTCAATCAGACCGAAACCGACCTTTCCAACCGAACCAGAGTTTGCCTCATTGGCCCAGATCAGAGTGCGATTGCGCGTTCCTAATTACCCAATCAAACTGGACCAGCCAGACAATCGAACCCTGATTTGAATCAAAAGTGTATTGTGAATGCACCCCAAAGCACAACAAAATCTGGACTAAAACCGAAAAAGGCTTCAGAGTTCTAAAGATGAAACCAGAACTAAACCAGAACTAAAACAGCAAAAGGCTCAAGTACTTCCAAGGACTACCTGTTTGAAAACCACTGAACTATGGTTGTTGTAATGTCCTAACGCAGTATCTTAACAAGTTCAATGCCGCGGTAATTCTCAACGAAGTATCCTTACCCAGAACAGTGAGCCGGGCTGGTCGGGACCTGATGGCCGCCTGGATGGCCTGGCACTCGAAGAAGGCGTCGTCCTGGATGTCTGTCCTCTGGATCAGCAGGTGGTACTCGCCTTTACTGTGGTCTCCAACGATGTCATATCTGGGGTAGCCTGCAAAACACAATGATATTAGGTTGGGATTTCAGAATTATTATAATTATTTTGTTTTTTAAAGAAGATGTGGTGTACTGAAGATCTATTCTGGGCCTATGAGAATGGGAGACAATGACGTAAAACTCCAGCAATGGATACTTGTACTATTGGCTGCAGCAAAAAAGCAATAACAGGGAAATAGATAACAAGGTTGGAACTAAATATCAAGGACTGGACATTTTCCAAAGAAAAAAACTACATTTACTATACTTTTACTATAAATTTTTAAAATGACATGTGCTCCACGTCCAGCCAGCTGCTGTCCGATTCCAGCGCTGACAATTTGCGGAATGTCCTTCCCTCTCTCGACCCCATTTCACGCTCCACTTCACTTAATAAACCCTACAAGCCAAAAGAATCTGCCAGACAATGAGACAATTTTGACAGATATATAGGAGCCATATGCCTTATTGACTTTCTTCTATTTTACGTTGTCTTTTCACTCTCTGTGCCTTGTTTAGTTTGTCTTACAATGTGTTTTATTTAAAAAAAAAAAAAGAGAGAGAGGGAGATTGGTTGATAACATTGACAGCTTTTTGTTTTTGAGACATTAGGGACATAGGGCCAGTGGCAAACAATGTTTTTTTTTCTTCCTTTCTCAATTTTTGAATTCTGAAGCTAACAAACATACTCAACACAAGGTTTACCGCAAGGATCTGTTTTGGCCCAACTCCTGTTTTTCATATATATATATATATATATATATATATATATATATATATATATGTGTGTAATGTAATTGTATTGCCAGATAAATAAGCATGGTAAATCTGGACAGAGACATGTTTACTCATGTAATTGATGCAATAGACAACAGCAATAGTAAATAACGTCAAGTTGTAATTTAGTGCTCCTGTGGGTAATTTGTCCTCTGCATTTGACTCAGTACAGCCACTTCAGGATAGCACTTGGGGACTCCAGATATTCAGCTCACGGTCAGGACTCGGGAGTACCTAGCATGACGATTAGCCTACTCTGCTAATAGGAAATGTCATCAGTTGTTTGACAGTAGTGTTTTGTGGGCTTGCTCATAAGCGCCACATCATGAAAACCTTAACGCCACATCATGAAACGTTAACCTTTTTTAGGGTCTGTTTCATAATAATAGGCCCAATGATGATTGGAATACAGGTCAACTGTTGATTTGTGTTGTGTTGTGATGTTAAACATCTCTACATCTACATCTTGCTCAGAGGCAACACACAGCAGTTAAGATGAAACACAACAGGCACATTTATTGTTGTTAAGTCAGTTTGCTCTCTGATCATATAAGCCTAGTGAAAACAACAAACTTGTCAAATCTACTTCAAACGATTTTTTAAAAACGTTTTTCATTTAATCCACTTGCATCCAAAGATTTCTATGGGACATTGTAACTTTAAAGTTTTAAAGTCTAAAAAAACGAGGTGATTTAATTTTTAGGCTAATTTTCAGTCAGATTTAGTTTACTCAAAAATAAATATTTTTTGTAACTAAAGTATACACAAAATTAAGAAGAAATTTAAACCTGGTTCTGTACATTTTTCAAATGTAATGCCCCAAGATGTGCAATTTTGGTTGTTTTTACACATAAAATGCCCTATGTAAACATTATATTATGAAAAACGTGTAATATGTGTAATATATTTTTTGCTTACATTTATGCGAGTGAACTGCAGGAGAAGTTTCAAATGTATATGTTTAAATTTAAGTTTTTCCCCCTATATTTACTGCAGTAAAAGCATACATTTTTGAATCTTTCTTTTTCTTTTCTTTCTTTTTTTTTTGTTTTTAGTGCAATACTTGTTTTGTTTTGGGGTTTTTCTCTTCAAAGGTTTGGCCGCTTATGGCTCTCTTAAAACCTGGCAACCACGAACGTTGGTGGAAAACGCACCGCTCAGCAACATTGCTTTCTTGAACTGAAACCGAAACTGAAGCGACAAGCACTGCCTTTCTTGTACACCCAGACAACACTCAAATGTTTGCATAGACCGTATAGCTCATTCATCACCGTCAAACGCTTGTCTCCAACTCCTTTTACACGCTTAATTATCCTTTGGTTCTAGACGGCGCGGTGATGAGTTAGCAGCCTGTTCGCGTTCCCGGCCGGCGGTGTCTTGCGTTGAGATCTTCCCCGCTCAGCACCGGCTCTCGTGTGTAGGGTTTCTCGCTCCTGTCATTTTGTGCTTGGCTCAGGTCCCGCTCAGAGCCTTCACCTCCCGCACGCCTCACAAGCAGACATATTGGATTTCAGGCCACCCCCACCGCCCCCTAGAACCATATGTATGAAGTCAGCACTGTCTGTATCCTCTCCGTGCAGCGCCGCGGATGCACGTGTAATGGGCCGTCAAAGCTAATGTCACCTCGAGTGGATTATCTTCCTCTAGGCTGCAGATTTTCGCTTTTTATTCTTATCATTTGTGCTGCGGAATCTCGTTGCCAAATCGAAATCGCAATTTGGAGTGGCGCAATTATCAAATCACAAAGGTTGTAAATATTCAAGTACTAGGATGCAGGAGCGTAGCACCAAAATGTGGGTCCCGAGTACAAATAGTGGGCCGCTAATACAGAATTTTGAATACGATTTATTTATCCCAGAAAATGTGGCTATTATCGTTACTGTTTTGTTTCTACGTACACCTAACAATAACTCGCTAATTTAGTGTATCTTGTGAATCTTGTGTAGCTACCGACTTATATTATTATACATTTTTTGCAATAATTAACAAGACCAGTTTCAAAAAGATCTCGAAAGATATTATTAAATAAGAAAATACACAAACTGCAAATTATAATCAATAACTTTAGTTAACAACTTGGCTAATATGACGACAACAATGATTTTCAGGTACCACTTTATTATAACTACATCTCATTTTGCCTTAATAAAACATTAACAAAGACTTAATTAATAATGAATATATAGTTTATTCAACATGATTCAGGATTAGTTACTACTTAAAGTGCCTATGACAGGTTGAAATACACATTTAACTAAAATGCAGTTAAGATAAATATATTCAAATTTCTACTAAAATCCTTACAAATTTTACCCCAGTTTAGCTGTTTTTTAGGTTTTAAATTTTACTTCCTGGTTGTAAAGTATGAGATCATACTAGGAAATTACCATAGCAACCACACTGTACACTGGCCAAAACTCATCTAATGTCACAGATTTTGTTCATTTGACAAAGAGAAACACATGTGGACACCTTTATTTTGCTATATTAATGTTTCAAGGGTCAAAAAAGTAGTTTATTTTGTGTTATTTATGCATAACCTTTGTCTCCCCAGTGTGATGTCATCAATTTGTTTACTTCCTGTAATTATCAACAGATTATTCAACTTTTCTCCACAAACAGCGACCTGATTGGTGTAAAACTATAATTTATATTTACAAGAGGTATTAATACACTGAAGAATGTCAAAATTATAAAATCGTAAAAACCCGTCATACGCACTTTAATTAAGGTTAGGGTTAGTCTTTGTTCATGCTTTATTAAGGCATGAATAAGTGTAGTTATTATAAAGTGTTACCCATTTTCCTATTTTTAGGATGCCATGCATACTTGTATTTAGTCTCTCAAGTCATTTACTCAACTCACAATGCATTATATTTTAACAGAAATAGAAACATTGAAAAATACAATTGAGAAAAAAACATCACATGCTTTTGAGGGCCTTTTCCTCCTTTCTTTTTATAATCAGCTCTTCTTATAGCATTTTTTTTGTATAAACGATACACTCGCTATTAAAATTTTGCATATCTTCCAAACAACATTCACAATATGATCTAAATTTCAATATATTTCACACCTCTAACTGAAAGCTACACGTTGTGCGACTGATTTGGGTGACATTGTCTGTAAGTGTTGCATTCAGACAAGAAAGTTGGCCGTTTTCTCTGGTTTTTATACTGTTGGCGCCCACTCCATTCATTGCACTGTGAAAACTTGCAACTGGAAGGTCATTTGACACAAAAATCACCGGCGTTTTTGCCACGATGAAACAAGGAGCAGACAAACAATTGGGGAAACTGGCTAAACACGCCAATTTACCAACAACTTGGGTATAATTCTGATCTCAATCCACGCTAATTCCTTCATCCAATCAGATCAGAGCAGGACAATAACACATTTCACGTCCTTTTACATCACCACCTGCATTTTATCACAGCAGCCATATGCGAATCTATTTCGAGAGTCTGTTCTGTGAGGTGCCAAATACACGGTGGTATATAAGCTAAGCACCACATACGTAAAGCCCCTGAAATCCTCTGCCTTTTTCCAACACACATTCAGGTGGGCTGTTTTGTCCTATGGAGATCCAACCACTCCTGGACAAAGAGCGCCTTTGAAAAGTGGATTATGTCTTATCCTTTCTACCCCCAAGTCCGGTCAATGAAAGCATTATGGAAGGAGAGGAAGGCTGCTGAGGAATGAAAAGCGTATAGGCGTTTTCTGCATTTTGTGGGGGAAGTTTAAAGGGCCTATAAAGTAAATGTTTGGCGTTGTAATCATGTAGTATTGTTGTGTCCTCAACTAAAACGAAGACATTAAAAGAAAAATATTATGCATTCATATTGTTATTAGCCTTTAAAGGGAAAATATTATGCTTTTGTTTTTTTTGTTTTTTTTTAATGATGTTCTTACTAAAAGGAATTGATTGCACTGTTCACTGACATGCGGTGCATCCAGCTACTAGATGACGCCTCGCCAAGACAGCAATACAGTCTTATTAGCGCTATTCAAAGCATTCAGTAGCTAACGTGATTAGACAGTTTAGTCTGGCAATGATTGAAAGACTTAAAACAGCGGAAGATTCTCTGATAAATGATGCATGAAGTCTGAAAATAACGTCCGAGGTAGAATTCGGAAGGACATGTGTCTGACGCACAGAGGGGGGGGGAGGCTTTTTAAATTACTATTCCTCAAAACACCGTGAGTGCAGTGGAATGCAACTTCAAGTATGTTTTTGATGACAGAACATTATTAAAACAGGATTAAAAGTTCAAAAAAGTGACTGTAGCAGAATATGTGTCCTTTAAACATGCTCTTGAGTACCTTAAATGTGCCATCTCATGATTTGAAACAAAAAAAGAGTTTATTACGCACTACAAGGGCAGGTTTCTCTGCTGTTTGCCATGACACTTACTGAGTGTATGTAACCCTAACACTATAAACAATTTAGTCATGTTATCACTTTAAGAGCCTGTGAGACTATGATCAGGCTGAAATAGCCGTGATCGTGTTTAGACAGCAGAAGTGCTCAGAACGAGTCTGGCGATGATTTAAAGTAGAACCAAGTAACATTTTTACCTTATTAAACATCTTTGTAAGTCCGTGCAGTGGTTGTATATGTTTTTTCGGGGCATTTGCACCACCACCAGCAGTGTATTTTCACAAGAGACCTGCACAGGGAGCTGTGTCACTGAAGTTATACGTCTAAAATCTGAATCTGGGAGTGTTTTTGACGGTAAGAGGGGAGAGGATTTTCAAACCAACGTTCCTCAAACTTGCTTGAATGCAGCTAAATGCAACTTCAGTTATGTTTTTGATGATGAAACATTGTTAGAGCATGATTAAAAGCTCTAAAAAAATCACTCTGGCAGAATATGTGTCCTTTAAAGGGGTGCATACGGGCGTTGCACATGCGTTTGCTACCACGGATTCAAGTCTTGATGGTGCCGAGCGTCTACCCACTCGGCCCCCGTTTAACGCTGTCTGGTCAAAACTCTGCTCTCTACTCTGGAAGTTGGAAAAATTGCTTATAAACTCACTGTAGTGAATAATTGGCGCTGAGTTTTTCACATTTTAAGATGCTTAAAATTAAATACAGCACCTTTAATCTGTAACAGTACTAAAATTCCAGGTATTTTTTCTATAAAAGAAAATGTTTGATGCTCAATGCTGATTTTGATACTACAGTGATAATTCTAATATAAACGTGTCCTGTGCTTTTGAAATATGAAAAAAATGTAATACTAAAGGCTTTAACAACATCTGCAGAACTGAACCAGGACTGAACCTAGACTAAACTAGGTCTAAACAAGTACAAAACTAAACCAGGTCCAAAGCAGAACTGGACCAGGACTAAACAAAAAAAAACAGGTATAGATCAAATATATTCTATATTTTTGGAAGATGGGTTGAGGGCCGGATCATAACCCTTGCAGGGCCTGATTTGGCCCGCGGGCCTTGAGTTGAACAGCCCTGGCCTATGCATTGTATTCACGCAGGTCAGCTTGTTGGCACAGAGACAGAAGAGAGATTGAGCGAATTGTCTGGAGATGGGAGGGAGGAGGGATGGCGCTCCATTACAGCCAAATGGGGAAAGTAAATAACATTAATGCTTATTGATTCCATCTAAAATACAGCTATTTATTCTACTGACCCACAATCAATGGGCCGGGCCACTTTGGGAAGTCCCTGGCTAACATCGGCGGCGCTGCAGTAACGCTTATGAAAAATGCCCTCTCATTACACTCAAATGCGTCGCTAATACATCGCCGTGACCCAATTTTTGAATAACAATTCATCACGGTGAGAATCAAGGCTAATTTGCGACATTATTAGCTTGAAGGTGTAGCATTAGCGGTTACAAATTTTAGCTGAGGTGACTTAAAAATCGAATAATTGCACGGAGTTGGGAGTAAACAAGGCAAGAAAAGTTAAGGGGCACAAATAACAAAAGTTTGGTTGGGTAAATTGGTGTTTACTGGATCAGAGCGGTTCATTAGCGCGGTGACGAGAGAGCCATTTGTGCAAGGGCAGGAGCACCTCCCGCTGGGGTGGATGATTACATGTACACACGAGGGCCGGCCAGGGGAGCAACAATGGAAAACAAAAGATTAGCAAGAGAAATGTTTGGCACGGTTATAAACAGCTGTGGGGTCAGATGGACTGGATTATTTTTTAAGCAATGTGTCAGAACCAACCAGACAAGTACTTAATATTAGATTAGTGTGCTCAAAAAAAAAAAAGTAGTATAACTTTTATGGTAAAAATCTGGCTCTTATTGCAGAGATCTCCTGTGAAAATACTTTGGTTTTGTCATTAATATTATGCTTGATTATTATCTTGTTTATACAGTTTAAAAACCATACATTGTATTATTATTTAATGTACAATCTACAGATATTGCATTTACTGTATAGTTGCTTTACAGAGCAATGTAAACATTAAATACTTTTTTTATTGTTAAAATATATAGTGTGACTGTTATTTTAAGAGAGAAAAAAATGGCAGCTTTGATTGCACGGCATGATTTCAATTTCAAAAAAAATTTTAAAATTAAATTCAGGCAATTCTCCTGCTAGTTTTCTGCTGTAGAATAGAGAGTGCAGCAAAGTTTTACAGTAAAATATACAGGGCAGCCTTTTTTTTTTTTTTAAAGGGACTTTGTTTTTTTTGTTTTTTTACTGAAAAACAGTATTTTGTTTTATAGTCTTTCCATTAGTCACATGTATCACTCATTTACCTACTGCACCCCCAGCATCCTAAATATTCATCACGAATAGTTTATGAACACTATAAGCACGAGTCTCTGAACCCAGCGCGATTAGCATGCTAACAGCGCACTTCCTCCTTCTTGGAAAATAAAATGCTAGCTGCAGAGAAAGCGCTATGCAGAATATCAGGCACATGATCTAGCTCTGTTTTTCATGTTTCAAAACGGTAAAAAGTCTGGTACAGCCCCTTTAATTTAGGTCACTACACTGTACTTTTCTTACAAATGTAATTTTGTCAACAGTTTTCTACAGTAAAATGCGTAGCTAGTGGAACATTCACTGAAACACATATTTAAGATGTTGTGTAAACTAAGAATGGTGAGTGATTACGTTGATAATTGAGGTACTGTGGAATATTCTCCATGCATAATATGTTCTTTCAATAAATAGGGCAGGAGTTCATTAATTTTTAAGGGGAATTTAGCATGACCCCAATGTGCAAATGATGCCTGCAGCACACGTGACATTAGCAGCCCCCAATGTGTGTCACAGGGTTCACCCATATAACAGTATTTCAATGAAAAATTAAATAAATAAACAAAATGGGAGGGTTGGGACTTCATTGTCAACTCCTCCATTGCCTCATTGCAAGGATAATGCATTTACATACAATGAAATGCTCGCTTTAAATCAGTTTGTAATTTGATGTATTCAAATGAAAACACTGTGTAAAATGAATCAAGGCTTTCTATTTTTGTTAATGCTAAAATTGTAACATTCAATTCAACTGCACTACAGACCTCTGAATATTTCCAAACTTTCAAACCACATAAAGCTGCACATAATGTTCAGTTGTGAAAGGAGGGAATAGTGAAATTGAAACCTCATCTTTGGTGTTCACACTCGTGCTTTTCGGGGCACAACTTAAGAACAGTTTTTTCAGATGCTGAAGTAAAGCAGAGGAAGGCCACCATCGCACAGAAGACACACTCTCATCCCAAACCTATTTTAGCAGCGTATCGGGCTTTGTCTTCCTGCTGTTTACATTTGGCTCGAACAAAAAAAAAGGCTTAAGCGCTCACCAGTTAAGGCTTTGGGAAGTTTTATTTAAAAAAAGCTACTAAGTGCTACAATGACAGCAAAAAGAAAAGAAAAAAATAAACCTAAATAAGCCTAAATCAAATTGTCTTGTCTCCTGCCTCGTCTCGTGAGAAATATGCAGTAACTAAACTTTGGTAACTAAATCTTACTAGCTAAAGCTAAAATTTAAGATAGCTAATTTAAGATTACAAACTAAATCTTGCTAACTAAACCTTACTAAATGTTATTCACTAAAGCTTGTTACTAAAGCTTACTAACTAAAGCTTTCTAACTAAACCTTACTAACTAAAATGTAATAACTTAAGCTCGCTAATTTAAGCTTACTAACTAAACTTTACTAACTAAAGCTTACTTACAAAAGCTTGCTAAGGGAATCTTACTAACTAAAGATTACTAACTTAATCCTGCTAATTTAAACTTGCAAATTAAATCTTGCTAACTAAACATTACTAATTTAAGATTTCTAACTTAAATTTGCAAACTAAATCTTGCTAACTAAACCTTACAAACTAAACTTTACCAACTAAAGCTGAGTAAATTTTGCGAACTAAATCTTGCTAACTAAAGATTACTAACTTAATATTGCTAATTTGAGTTTACAAACTAAGTCTTACAAACTAAAGGTTACTAAATTATTTCTTGCTAATTTAAGTTTAAAAACTAATCTTGCTAACTAAACCTTACTAACTAAACTTTAATAACTAAAGCTGACTAAAGTTTGCTAACTAAATCTTACTAACTAAAGCTTATTAACTTAAGCTTGCTAACTTATAACTTAAGCTTATAAACCAAATCTTGTTAACTAAACCTTACTTACTAAACTTTGCTAACTAAAGCTTGTTACTAAAACTTACAAACTAAAGCTGACTAACTAAAGGTTAGTAAAACAAATCTTACAAACTAAAGCTAACTAACTTAAGCTTACAAACTAAACCTTACTAACTAAACTTTAACTTAAGCTTACAAACTAAACCTTACTAACTAAACTTTAACTTAAGCTTACAAACTAAACCTTACTAACTAAACTTTAACTTAAGCTTACAAACTAAACCTTACTAACTAAACTTTAACTTAATCTTACGAACTAAACCGTACTAACTAAAGCTTGTTACTAATGATTACAAACTAAAGCCAACTAACTTAAGCTTACAAACTAAACTTTACTAACTAAACTTTAACTTAATCTTACAAACTAAACTGTACTAACTAAAGCTTGTTACTAATGACTACGAACAGAAGCTTACTATTTAAAGTGTGTACATTTATACACCTTGAGCTGATTACCCCTTTCTATTCATTTTGTACTATTATATGAAAAAAACAACAACAAAAAACTAGGAAAATAAATTCACCTTAAATCTGTGCTTGCCAAGCCACTGTATCAACACCGATGATCCAATCTGCCCCTGCGGCATTTCCACTCCATGCTACATTACATGCCGCGTTTGGGAATACAATCTGAAACCATGCAACAAAACACCAAAAGTGGGTCATTTATGAGCAGAACTCCGCCACATCCATCTGGAAACGATCCAATATTTCCTTTCCAAAAATTAATTTGGCGTTTTATTTTTCAATTACCGTACGCTCAATTCTATTAATCACTCGTAGCTTTGCCCGGGGTGCTTCGGGGTGGGATTTCGCAGGCACCGATTGCATGCAAAGTGTAAAGCGGTGACAAATCCCGCCCGGAGGGTTGGTTTGGTTTTTTTAGTTCCTCGGATGCCAACACATGTGCTGTATGGAGATCTTCTCAGCACAAAGAACGGGAGGAAGAGAAAGCAGACCCTCTGGTGTGTGGGGCTAGCCTTGCCAACGGATTCTCACGGTTGTCAGGGCCTTATAGGATTTGAAGTCACGCTCTGGACTCGTCTGACCACACATGCAACGCTTGGCTGGAGAAACCTTTGCGTGGAAATCTCATCGCGGACTTGGGTGGTATTGTTAGAGGAGATTATAGTCGTTTTTGGAGTGATATTAAAGGTGTATTGTATCATATTTGCTTGAGGTCAAATAGGACGGTATATTGGCAAGTTAAAAGTATTAAAGCAGTAGAAAAGGTCAACCCCTGAAACCTTTTCTACGATGAAACACGCCTGGACGAATGAGGGATTACAATGACGTATTAAAGCAGTGTTTCCCAACCGGGGGTATGGGGACTCCAAGGGGTACTTGTAAGTATGTTTTTTTCATCTCCGTGAACATGCTCTTCTCCTAGGTCAAAGGACGTTCAACATCTGGTTCACGTAAGGCCTTATATGGTCTCCCGACAACCCATTCGTTACTTTAAGGTTCCTCTACACCCATTTCCGTCCAGTCTGGGTATGCAAGGGCCTCTTTGATTAATATGTGTTCACACTTCTTTGTATTCGTAGAAACATAAGCTCTGTACTTGGAACTCATTATGTACGCCCACTTTTACTCTGTTTTGCATAGACATATAAACTGGTGGTCTCTTCTGTGCTTCTTCATCGCGGCGTCTGCAAATCCGCAGACAAAGCGGCTGGATCCAGTAAACTATCTACCTGGTCTGGACTTCTTTGATTTGAATCACTTAATATCAGTACTTGAGGAATTACCAGGAGGCACTTGGAATGGTTTCAGGTTTTAAAAGTGATTAGTTGTAAATTTAGCATCTCTTTGGAGTATCTTAGACCATAAATATAATTAAAACAATGCATACAATAGTAATAACTGACTATATTCAACTAGTAAACCCATTTATTTGCCTGAAACTCAAATTAAGGGGTACTCGGAGTGTGAAACAAAACTTAAGGGGTACTCGAGACAAAACAGGTTGGGAACCACTGTATTAAAGGACAAATATTATGCAAACATTGTTCCGTCATCAAAAACATACCTGGAGTTGCATTTAACTTGTCGCTAGTTTGATGAATCCTGATTAGAAAGTCCTCTCCCCTTCAACCGTCAAAAACACTTTCTGCTGAAATCGATGAATGGCGTTTTTACTGACGTCACTTATCTGAGAAGCTTCAGCTGTCTTAAGTCCTTAAATCGTCATCTAAACACCGTCTAACATTACTCGCATTTCTTCAAAACGCTCCCTAATAAAATGTTTACCTTATGTCGCCTAAACGCAATAAGTGCAGTGAGAAACAAAGAGATACAGATGTTAATTTTGTTTAAAACATGAGATGACCAACTTAAGGTACTCAAGAGCATGTTTAAAGGCTACAAAAATGCATGATATTTTTCCTTTAAAGGTGATATATTATAAATTTTAGACATGTATTGCCTGGAGTAAGGACTAAATTGACCAAACATGTAAATTTAGCATTACATACACATTGGAAATTTCAAACTAACAGTAGCAAGTAAATGATGGTAAGTGAACAGGGTAAAAAAGAAAAAAAAAAAACTCAGTGCTTTATAGTAAGCCAGTGCTGCCATTTTTCAACACAACACTGCAATTTGCATATAGCAATCGAAGACATCTGTTAAATAACATTGCTTCTGATGGTAGCAATTCCATATTATAAATGTGTTTACAAGTTTCCTGCATACAAGAAAGTTGGCTGGGACATAAGGACTGCTTGATGACACACTTGAGAGGTAATTTCTCTCTGGGGTGGAATAAGTCATTTCCCCCTCCTTGGAGACGACACAAAACAACATACATCTTTATAATGGTGCTCAACGCTGCATTCTATAACCATGTTGATTGTATTGCAACTATACAGCGGATCATTTTATACAAATTCCAGAATATAATGCATGCGTAAAACTAGATATGAAGCAAAATCTAAAACGTAAAAGTGTAATTTCTTGAGCGCAACATCATCAAAAGTCTACATGGAGTTACGTTTAATCCAGGGGTGTCCAAACTTTTTCCATCGAGGGCCGCATATTGAAATGTAGACCAAGCGGAGGGCCATGAATCAATCGCGAAATGTTAAAAAAAAGCTGCATTTATCTGATGTTTTAAGCCTGTATTGCACCAAAATGTTAGTTATTTAGGTTGGAATTGTAGAAAATCTGAAATGTGCTGTAAATAGTACTTATCAGGAAAATGTGGGCCAGTTCACCAGGAAGCCTAAGGGCCAAGAAAAATTGGTCTGAGGGCCGCATTTGGCCCCCGGGCCTGAGTTTGGACATGCCTGGTTTAATCTATGGACCGACTGAGCGTCCGAAATGAAGTTCATGATTTACAACTGCTGGCAACACTGTATAATAATTACATGTTTAAAAACTGTCTGAAAACTGGGTTATTAAGACTTATTCAAGTTTAGTAACTACTTAATTAATAATCTAACCCTAACGCCTATTAAGTAAGCCTGAATCATTCTTAATAACCTACTTGTTCAATATGAATTAAAGCGCCTCTGACAGGTTGATCTACTCATGTAACTAAAATGCAGTTAAGATAAATATATTTCAGTTTCTGCTAGAATCTTCACAAATTTTACCCCAGTTTAGCTATTTTTTTAGATTTTTAATTTTACTTCCTGGTTGTAAAGTATGACATCACACTAGGAAATGACCATAGCAACCACACTGTACACTGGGCCAAAAATCATCTAATGTCACAGATTTTGTTCATTTGACAAAGAAAAACACACGTGAACCTTTATTTTTGTTGAATCAATATTTTAAAGTGTCAAAAAGGTAGTTTATTTTGCGTAAATTATGCATGACCTTTGTCTCCCTAGCGTGATGTCATCAGTTTGTTTACTTCCTGTAATTTTCAACATATTTTTCAACTTTTCTCCACAAATAGTGACCTGATTGGTGTAAAACTATAATTTATATTTACAAAAGGTATTAATACACTGAATAAAGTCAAAATTAGAAAATCATAAAAACCTGTCATACGCACTTTAAATCTTTGATTGATACGTTTCCACAGGAGCGGTACGGAATAGTGTGCTGCCTGATTCCAATGTCCATCGAGCGTTTGAGAGGTTCCAAAAGGTGCTAGCTCCAAGAGGGTGAAGGCTCGTTTTGGCTCCTGGAACAGTTTGGCGCGAGATGATTGGACAAGAGGGAACTGCGGACTCAGGTGAGATTAATGAAACGACAAATAGAAGATATAAAATAAAAATCATTAAAAAATCCTCACTTCTCACCAAACACTGACTTGATTGTGTGATGAACCGACGCATTTTAATGTACGCATTTTAATGTACGCATTTCCAGCGATGAAAACTGTATTTGTTGAGCTGACAAGCGGCAAGCAACGGTAGCTCCTGTTAGCTTCAGCTGTTTCCTGCTTGTCGACGCACAGCGCTTACGTCAAACATAATATGTCTAACACTACCCAAACCCAACGTGTTACATAAAGAGACGGGAAAATGCGGCGTAGAGAAATAATGAAATAAATGCAGAAAAAGCTGACAATAAACCGAAAAAAGCTAGACTTGTTCAGTCTAGCTTTAGCCACATCTCACAGCGCAACAAACATGGAATTGCTGAACGTCTTTTTGTGAATTGTTGTAATCGGCCTTATGATTACGACATATAATTCATGATTCAGATTTTATTTTATGACCAAAAAAATTTTGAAACATGGTTATAGTTCATGCTCTTAAGTTATAGTTATTATAAAGTGTTAGCGCTAAAACTGTTGGAGAACCTTTAATGTCACGGCATGTGGAAACTGCAATGGGAAATGTAATGTAAAAACAAACATTCAATATAAATTAAGATCCAAATAGACCTAATTATAACCAAATCATTAGCTTTAGTTATTAGAAAACCTAATTTACATCATCCAAACTTTAAAAACTGTGTTCTACCTCATTTGAAAAGCTCTCCAAAATGAGATTCCTCTGCTCACATTTGTCTTATTTTACCTGCTAAACCCAATGCATTTATTTAGCTAACACAACACTACGCTAAACTTCCCATAGAGAAAATGTATTATCCTTGGTACATTAATATTTTACTTATCTCCGGAAACATATACATCACATACGTCACCAAAGCGGACCGGAATAGAATCCATTTACATTATAACAGGACACAATTTAACCAAGAAAAATAGTCCCAGCGTCTTCTTTCACTATGATCTATGAGTTATGTCTTCTTAGCGTGCAGCCGCGGAGCCTCTTATCCGGCACATTAATTACAACCATAAGCAAAGGTGATTTTTATTAATTATTAGACATTAAATTGTCACTTGATGCTGCAGGCTATAAAACATGGGAGCGAGCGGAGGCTGCCGAGAATTAGCAAGCCTGTTAATTGAATGTTTTGCATTGATTTGTTATTCAGACATTTATGCGAGCATGGCAGGTTTGCTGATAACGCCCCACTAGGAATTAATTCAGGTGCGGGTTGCATAATAATGATTTGAGAGAAAGTGAAAGGAATTAGAATGTGTTAGCGCTAGCAGGAGATAGCGGAGGTGGCTATTAATATGGATTATAGTAAAATTGCGCGAGGATTAATGTACGCGTGTACGAGTTTGGTCACTGGGCCACGGCGTTCTCTTGATGGACTACTTTTTGTTGTTTGCAGTGTCCCATGTTGATGGATGGAGTTTTGTGTGGACCAGTGCATTGTTGCCAAATTGGGTCAAAGATATTTGATAATATTAATAATGAGCGAAACAAAAATAGAAGCAGCAATGAAAATACTGAAATCAACTACCATGCTTACTAGGGTCGAACTCTCATTCAACATTTTATTTTAACATTAATGATAATGCCTTACACTTGTATTGTGCTTTACAAGTTGGACCAAGTCTCTACAACATTACAAAGTCTTTGCCACAGATACGCACTTCTGTTGTAAACGCACTTCCGTTTGACGAGAACTCTGTTAAAGCTAATGGCGAGCAAGGGGAAAAAACTTGCTGCTAAAATGTTAAAATAAAGTAGACTGATTTGTGTAAAATGTTGAATGTACACGTCCAACAACAAGTCAGTAATGCATCGATTTCCTGGGCGTCTTCAATGTCCATGTAGAACTTATTTTCTTTTGAGCTCGTCTGCCCCATGTAAACTAATACAACGGAAACAAGATGCCGGCGCCCACAACAACTTCCGAAATAAGGCGAATTAGGAGTAGGATGACACTTTGGGGCGTGGATAATTATCTAAAATATGACGCAGGTGACAGTTCAAACCATAGGAGTGTTAACTACCAGCAGATACTTCTCACTCTAAACAACTAGAATGTGCTGTGTAGAATGTGTAAAATGCTCCTCCCATCAGACAGATATAAGGCACTGCCACACCAGATGTAGAGTTTTGATTCTTGGCCCGAGCCCCATCCCGACCCGACCCCAGGCCCACATTTCCCACCCAGTGGTCAGTCCCGGACGTGTTTTCATGTCACTATCTGCCGACTGTACATTTCTGTATATAGTCTTAGTCTATCTTAGTCTATTTTATTCTTAATTTTATGCATTCCTCTTTTATATATTTTATTATATTTCATTCATTGTTTTATGTTGCACCTTACGCCGAAGCAAGTTCCTATGTTTGTGAATTTTGATCACTGACAATGGCAATAAACCGTTTCTGATTCTGATTCTGATGTGTGTCACATGCGCTCCCTCGCAGAAAAGACAAAATGAGCCATAGATACAAGATTTTTTCAAGTTTAAAAGCCCACTGTAAAGAATTACAGTCTGTTGGAGCCCCAAACTGAAAACTAAGGACAGTCAGAATGTAGACCTCCTGAGAACAAAACTGTGACTGTATCCTCAGCATCAGGCCTGTGCCGAAGACCCACAAGTCCTTTGTGAATAAACCTGGATCAGTGTGTGAGCTGCAGACTCGCTAAAGCAGGCCATTCAACATGGGATTCACAATGTTGACTCCACACACTACAGCTTGTAATGAAGCACAAGGAGAAAGACTGAATCCAGTGAATGTAGTGCTTGGGCCGGGGCATGCAGATATAAAAGGTCCCTGTAGTCCAGCTCAGGAAGGAATGTTGCAGCAACAAGTCTATTGCTGGCATTAAAAGAAAAGACAACATCTATGTAGACATGGAAGTCCACAAAGCCATTCTAGAGGAACACAGACTGCATTGTAATTGCAAACTTATTTTCTGGAGCAGGTCACTGTAAAATCCACAAATGCTATTAGAGTGAATGAGGCTGAAATCTTCCCAAACTTGGAAACAAAGTCATTACATTATCACTCAACAGCGGGGCCTTTTGGGGACTCTTCTGATTTGACCCAGTGTCTTTGCACATACATGGCCACCACAGTTTTATCATCAGCAATAAAATGACAAACCCCAATCTCCAGACGTCTACCTGTGTAATTTCCATGTCGAGAACTCCCTCCATCTTTTCACCAACCTGCGGTCAGCTCTGACCCAAAAACGGTTCATGAATATGGCCCGTGGGAGGGTTTGTTCAGCCGGGAACAGCCCCAGATAGAAATAGTTCAGAGAAGGCGACCATATTATCTCTTCAAAATGCATATCATTCCGGTTACCATTTCACATTTTAGTTATGTTGGTATGATATTGCCAAAATGATAAGTGGCTTTGGGATTGTGCCTATTTGAAGATGGGTAGATGGGATAGTCCAATTTAAAGAATAGCCTACTGTTGCCCAGGGGTGAAAGGAAGTCTACGGTCAAATGAAAGGTCGGCCGAATGGGAAAAGTCAATGGAAAAAGCAGATGGGGAAATGCATGGATGTTTTTAGATTTTAATTTCATTTCAAATTTGGGCTTGAAGATCTGGGTTAGCCCTTAACTCTTCTATTTGTATCATAGCCTTGCGCTTCCATCAATGTTCAGTTCCAAAAAGCATGAGGACTGATGCTATAATCAACATAAACAGTAAAGAACGACGACGATTATAGACAATTCTCAGTGACGTCACATTCTTTGTGTTCGCTGAATGACCGGGTGGCAAATAAACAGCGGATTCTCTCGTTTAGAGCTGAGGGGACATCGATTTTCCTCTCATTTTCATTCATACCAGGTCAGTCTCAGTCATCTGAATTTGAACTTTGCTACTTTGTCGTGCCATGTGGAGTAGTTACAACTGGACTTGCAACGGAATCACAATGTTTGGACGACGGAAAGACGCAGTAGCAGTCCTTCAAACATGTTTGAATTGAATATAGCCGATTTTAGAGGTACTAACTGACACTTCAACACACACAAAGCCCAGCTACCAATGGAAAGCTGCGAAGGTCAACACTAGAAACATCGTCTAGGCTAAGAAACTTTATTTTATTTTACTTATTTTCATCTTTTCAGAAGAGAGAAATTCACAAAGACAACAGTGACGCACGGTGATATTTCTGCCAAAAAATCAAATGCATAATACAAAAATGCAGACATGTTTTCACTTACAACTAAAGCTGAAGTGCATCAAACAGAAATCGTCGCAGTCACCGTTTTTTCACCCTCCGCTTTTCCTCTGATGTGACACCTGATCCTTTTTGTTTTGGCCAGCAAGTGATCGCATGACGCTGTTTAACCAATGAAAAGCCAGGAAACACAGACCAGTCTTACGTTTTTCCTCATAAATGTGCACAGTTGCACTTCACAGATGCGAAAAAGCATCTGAGAACGGTTTATACCAACTCCAAAAACAAAACTTCAGACTCGTTTCCATTCGTTACCGTGATTTCTCCCTTGCCAACGTCCTCAGCAAAGTTCGTTAGTCACGTGGGTGAAGGAGCTCTGTAGCACTCTGCTGTCGTCTCTATACGTACATCCTTCACAAACCCACCTGGCACCTGCAGTCTGCTCCTTCTTCATTAGCCTTAACAACTTGTTTAAACATCACCGTCATCGCTGTGTCGGATCTGAGGGCTCTCCTCCTTTGTGCCGATGAGAAAGGCCAATTACCTTGTCACCTCTCGAATAAACACTCACAATTGATGGAGCCAAGATGAAAACAACAAAAACGGCACTAGCGCTAACCATTGATGTGCAAATACAAATGAAAGAGCTGTTTACGTCTTGACAGGTGCACAACACGCATCTACAAAGGGACCACACATTGCAAAAATAGAAAAAAAACTTCCCGCCGAGTCCCTAGTGAAGTTTTTTCCCCCCGTTTTTAGGCTCCCCTGGATCCCCTGGAGAGCCCGGTCATAATGGTTCTCAGTGACACTGATGGAAAGGCCCCTGGGTGGAATAGAAAAGATGTAATGGCGGCGAATTGTCCTCCGAGGCCCAATTAGAGGTGCAGTGGAGATGACAAAATGGGAGCGCAGAAAAGGAGGCCAATGTAGATGCTGTCTTCAGGGGAATGCCTCATGTTAGCATGCTGAAACATGTCGGCGTGACAGCGCACACGACCGAGGGGACTTCGCGGCAGTCGCGGGGGTTTGGATGGAGTCTGATGTGCGCCCGGGTCAAATGGAGGGCTTTGGAAACGGGGCTGTCGAGGCGCTGCGCGGCGACATGGATGTTAACATGGAGGGTGACATACACGTTTGTTTTGAAGGTGGGAAAGTGGTGTTTGACTAGCATGTTTATTTGATGATATGTTGTTTACATCAGGGATTTTCAGGCCGGGACTCCAAAAATAACCATGCAACCGACTTCGGACACACGCTGTAAAATGAAATTGAAGTGTGTCATAATTTCAAGTTGCAAAACATTTAAAATTCTGTTCAGTATTTATTTGTATGTTCATACGTCGTCATACTTGCTGTCCAATGTCCAATCCCGTCAGATCTTGGAAGCTAAGCAGGTCAAGGACTGGTCAGTATCTGGATGGGAGACCGCTGGAACACCAGGTGCCACAGTGGGGCACTGGAGGAAATGACGTCGCGTCCTTTGGCAAGACGCTTTACCCACATTGCCTAGTACGTGTCATTGGCTGTGGTCGGAGGGGCTGATGGCTCACACTGGCAGCCTCGCTTCCATCAGTCTGCACCAGGGCAGCTGTGGCTCTAATAGTAACTTACACCATCGAGTGTGGAGTGAAGGAATAATGCAATGTGAAGCATCTTTGAATGTCCAGAGAAGTGATATATAAGTATTATGCATTATTATTATTATTATGATTATTATTATTAGCATGTAGCTTATATTTTAGTAAGTAGCATAGATACAGTCGGCATCCGAGGGAACGCCCACTTTAAGGGACCTCTGTAGAGGAAGCAGTCCATTCATTTTAATGTAGAAGAGCTGCTCTATTCCCCACTGTTCAACAACTACAAGAGCAAACGCCGACTTTATTATGTATGTTAAGTTCATTGGCAAAAAAAATATCTGTTTTGTAAATATAAAAATTCACCACAATGTGTTTATAAGCTCTTTTCACGAATCTCTGTGCCCAGAGTCGTGGGTAAAGCCAACAAATATTAGCATGCTAACGGCGCACTCAAGAAATAGATGCAGACAAAGCGCTGTTGTCTCATTTTCACCCGAATAGATGCTTTTACAATATATCTGCGCTAGGGCAACACAAGTTTTCATTTATTACATGCAAAATATCAGGGACATGAACTAGCTCTATTTTTCAATTTTCAAAACAGTAAAAATCAGGAACAGCTCCTTTAAAAAAAAAAAAGTGGTTGTTGCTAATAGATGTCATTAATAGCTTTTGACGCATTAAGACACAGACAATGATTAAAACTAAGTAATAAAACATAAGGCTGTGAACGTACTCGGATGGCGGCTATTGCTAACTACTTCATTTAAATGCAATGGGATCAACATGACTAGCAGCCATTTTCTGTACCACTTTTTTCCATGCAAAGGTCTATAATCTCGGTTTAATTTATCGTGAGAGATAAGGGACATCAGAGCCATTTGACTTGCGACACTTATGCTAACTCTAAATAAACAACATTCTGACCCGAGCTTATCCTCGGGCGTCCACATCTCCAAAAACAGCCTTAGGAAAAAAAGACGGAGCAAATCAAATCACATATGCGCGCAAAAATGCCAAAACATTTAACCATCTGGCCCAGGGAGCAGATGTTGAATTGCAACTTCTTCGGCGCAGATTGTTGTCTTTTTTTTTATACCCAGCTGGACGTTCTGACAAGGAGATTTCAATCATTCCAGAAAGAAGGAGTTTTGCGCGGCGGATGGAGCAAATAAATAAATAAAAAGTGACAAGGTGGCGCTCATAGTCGTGGAGCAAACAGGAAAATAAGCACATGGCGGGAGGACAGGGTAAGTGAGACGGACTGAACACCTGCGGGGGCTGTCAGAACTGATGGACAAACTCAAAAACCTGTCATTTGAAAGATGTCGCTGGGGCTTCCTGGTGGTTGAGTGATCTAAAGGCTCATCGTTGCTGCTCCGACAGTTTGTCGAATGTCCTCGCTGCACTTCACCCTCTGCCGTTCTGTCAAATTAAGTGTACGGGTCAAAAGCAACATTTAAACTGAAAGCTGTCACTGCCTATTCATATTTATGTTTGTGTTGTATTGCTGTAAAACTGTAATATGGCGTGTCATAATAAGTATTGAGTTAAAGTGCGTATGATAGGTTTTTATAATTTTCTCATTTTGACTTTATTTGGTGGAATAAAACCTGTTTTATTAACATATTTTTCTTCATATTTTCTTCACAAACTGACTCTTGATTGGTGTAAAATTCATAGGAAGTAGAGCAGAGTTCCAAAACATGATGATATCACACTACGGAGACACACTCGGGACAATTTACAACCAACAAACACATTTTTCTGATTCTTTAAACACAACTTCATCAAAATAAAGGTGTTCTCATATATATATATTTTTCTATGACATTAGAGGAGTAACAGTTACAGAATTCCCTAGAGTGATGTCATGACTTACAACCAGGAAGTAAAATTTTAAACCTAATTTTTTTTTTTTTTTATTGCCAAACTGGGATAAAAATGGTTAATTCTTCAGAAGAATCTTTAATATAGTTATCTTAACTGTGTTTTGGTAAAATGAGTATTCCAATCAGTCATAGGCACTTTAATACAATTTATTTAAAGCCGCCGTACGTAACCTTTTCTGGCCAAAAAATAGACTGAAATAAAAGCATGTTTTTGGGTTGTTTTTTTCTTCTTCTCGTTTTAGATGGTTTGTTGCACTAAAAACTGTGTCCTTATTGTCAGCGGGCTTGCATCGCCACAAATCTGACTCGTACTTGACCTCCTCTTACTGGTCTCCATAGAAATATTGTTGCTTTAGCTATTATATTTTCCACTATATGTACGTTGACACTCTAAATTGAGACCATGAAGACTTGGTTTGGTCTTGATCTAGTTAAAGTTTAGTTTAGGGTTTAATCCTGGTTCCGTCCCAACTTTGATGCGGTGAATGTGCCACCTAGTATGGTATAAAACATATATATCCTCACGGAGAATATGCCAAAGTGTGGTTTTAACTTTCTATTTTCATTTCTATTTTTCTATTTTCATGAAATTATGCAGGTGACTTTCCACCTCCAGAAAGTTACACACTGTGCCTTTAAATGGTAGTATAATTTTACCGGGTTAAAGCACGGAACAGGCTGGTGTGGTGTAGTGCACCTTTAAGACTAAAGGTAGGCAGTCCAATTGTACAAATACAAGCAAAGGATTCTTCAAATTGCTAGAAAAAACAAGTGGATTTGCCAGAATAGTTCCAAATGTTCCTGCTTTTCTTTCGGGCATAGAAGCTGTAATAATATGTGCGGGTAAAAAATCGAAAATGAAATTGCAATAATTGAGAAAATGTCTCCGTTCTGGCTGTTTGGTTGCGTGTCCCTCAATTTCTGTTCTTGCTCACAGACTGCCGTGGGCAAAACTACATTTTTACATCCCTAAAACAACCTTGTACCCAGTAAACCTTTCTATATGTTGAAAATGTCTGACATGTTTTTCATTACTGACAACACCACAGTAACACGCACCCACGGGAGACCGGGTTACGCACGGGTCAAAGGCAGACAAGCTCTTGCATTAGCCGCTAATGCTCGGACTCCCGCCTGAGCTCAGAACATAAACCTCCACTTGGACGTCCCTCCGGAGAGTACGAGCTCCTGCACACTGACCGCAGCCTGACCGTTTTATCTGACGAGTGGACAGAAGTTTCCTGCAGCGTTGGCCCCGGTTTGTGCCCCATTCAGCGTCCGGAGGTTCAGTATCACCAAAAGCACCAACATCGAACTAATATTACTCATTGCATCGTGGGTTTGGCGCAAATTTTTAATGGGTTATGTGCCTGTTATGCCAAATACAAAAACCTGTTCCAGACCACTACATTGTCGGCGAAAAATAGACTCCTTGCAGAATCTTTCCACAGATCAGTTTAACAGCACATATTGCTTTTAAAGATGCTGTATTTGACTTTTCTGTCTTAAAAACGTGAAAAACAAACGTCCACATTTACCTAACGCATTCCAAGCCTCCCAATTATTCACCGCAATGAGTTTATAAGTGCTTTTCACAACTTTCAAAGACCAGAGTGAGTTTTTCCATCACAGTAAAGCTAACAAACATTAGCATGAACAGCTTTTTCAGACACAAAAGTGTAGCAGAAAAATTATCCCTGCTCAAAGTGACTCACATGGCTCTTTCTTACAAGTCTGAAAATATGAAATGCTTAATTACTAGATGAAGACCGCAGGTAGAGCAGGGGTCACCAGCCTGGTGCCTGTGGGCTCCTCTCAGTCGACCTGGTGGACCTGTTCTAAATGTAGAACATCTCATTCACAGCTTTGTGTTTGCTTTGGGTGTGGCCTATTGACTCGGATCTAAAGAGAGCCACACAAGGACAAACTATTAAAGGCTAAATCCTCAAATTTCAAAGCAGACTATATTTTTTGTATATTTGCACTTTTTACTTGTGTTTGGAGAATGACATTAGTTTACTCAGAACTGAGTGCTAGAATGAATATGAAGTTATGTGATTTCTTACTATTCTTTTAAATGGATGAACTTTAAAGTGTGAATTACAAGTTGGGTTTTCAAAAAAAACAAAAGTTCCTTAGTAAACTATTTATAATGCATTAATAAGCACTTGTTATGTGTTTATAAGCACTTATAAGGCATTTACAAGCATTTATTAGAGTGATAATTGAAAACAATCTAATAAACAGCTTATTGATGCTCTGTGCATGCAGTTTACTAACACAAACATGCTTTTGGTTAATGGTTATAAGCAGGTATTATAAGTGCATGAACAGGTAAATAGTAGTTATTAACTCCCTATTAATAGTTTACTATACACATTCATCAAATATTGTATTGCGTGTAGTCACGCTTTAATAGCTAGGTCTATAAAATGTGGTTAATAATGTCATTGTAGGCACACTTTGCCCGACTGAACTGGTAGCTGACCCACTGAGGTTATGCTTTACATAATACACTTTCAGGGGAGAAGAACAGAACTGACTAATTATAAGAAAAAGGTTGGGTACCCCAACTTTAAAAAGTATTGGGGAGGATCTACTAATGTCTAGACATACATTAAATGCACAAAATTCTGTATTTTTAAAGGATAGACCATAAAAATCACCACTAAACTAAATATTGACTCAAAATAAATATATTATGTCATCAAACTTGAAAGAATTAATTTACTTTAAGGTATGTAGAATTTCAGAAACATGGCCCACCTGTGTTTCCAGATACAATGTAAAATGTACAAATCAAATAATGCTGATGTATATTTACAGCTGTCATTGTTCTGTTTCCTTTTTTTAAACCAGCAAAAGCACAGGCTACAAACCCTGCTTTAGCTCAACATAAAACAATTAACTGTAAAAAGACGGCACATTTCTTTGGGTTAAACAGTTCACTTGTGAGTTGAACAGAGTACTTCCCCTCTCTTGTGCAGGAGCCTGACCTGGTAGTGTCCGAGCGCTGGTCCGGCCTCCTCCTGAGTGAACGAGCGGACTGCGCTTCCAAAGGCCACCAGCCGGGTTAAGTATGATCTGTACTCACTGCTGTGTACACCGCTTTTAGTGCCGCACTATTAAACAGCAGGGAACTGTGTCAGAGGAGGAACTACTTCACTGTGAGGTGCAAATAATACCAGTTTCAAATGGTGGCAATTATGTGTGAATTTACAGTGAAGGTACTTTTTAAAACCCTTTTGGAAAAGCAACTGAGAACAATAAATGTGTTTATGGGCCATGGGAAACCAGCTGCACCAAATGGGTTTATTGTTGGTATAAAACACAACTATTTAGCATGTTAAAGGTGCGCTATGTTTGTTTTTAGGGTCTGCCTTGTGTTTCCTGGAATGTTCCGCCCGCGGTGCAATTAAAGGGGACATATCATGGATTTGTTTTGGGTATTTAGTACTGAACTGAATCTAAGTAGGTCATGATGTTACATTTTGTTGATTGTAAATTGCAATATTGACTTTAAACGGCTTGATAATAGAAACAGGTCCATTCACTTCCTGTTCTAAACTGCAGAACTGATAAGCCCCGCCTCTTCAAAGTGGTATTTCACCGTAGCAAGTGGTGGATCGTCATTTTTATTTTTGAAAAGTGACGCTTTTTAACTACATTTATCACTCTGGGTCAAATTTCTCCCCAAATACTCACAACTAAGTACAGGGATGTGGGTGGGGATAGGGGGAAGGCGAAAAAAGGAATTTTCTCCGCGGTTTTCAGGATAATACAGGGATAAGTCGCACATGCAAGAATCAATCAAAATACAACTTTGAGTAAACTAATGATGAGGAAACACTGTTGGAACGAGGTTAAAAGCTTGTTAAAGTGGATTTTGCTGAATATGTCCCCTTTAAAATTGGATCTGGCATTTATTCAATTTCAACTGAATAAAAACAGGACGTGGATTTGGAACAGCTTATATATTTAAAAATGAATCAGGCAGTTTATTGGATGGATGTGTTTACGCTTTACATTCTTGACCTTGTGGGTTTAGGGTTGAAGGGTTGTCCTGAGGTTGCTGACGGCTCTTGACACGTTTCCCAAAGGACCTGTTTGAATAAAGGGTCATCTATCAATATACGCACAGTTCTTTACTGGGCAAAATTGTTTTCATTCATAACAGTACCAAGAACTAAGCCCCCATAATTCATGAATCCCTATTTAGTCAGAGGAACCACCGGGTTACTCTCGCTTGAGTTCAAACTCTGACAGAAGTTGCACTAACTGGATTTAAATCAGCCAATGTATAGGTCAATATTAAAGTGTGTATGACAGGTTAGATGACACATTTCATTAAAACGTAGCGAACATGATTATATTTAAGATCTGACTAAACGTTTTGCCTGTTTGTTCCCATTTTGATAGTTTTCATAAAGTTTATAATGTTACTTCCTGGTTGGACACGGCCAGCAAATATGACATAGTTAGAGGTAATTCCACAACTGTTACCTAGCAACCATTTGAAAACAAGGGCCGAAATCCATATAAATTACACAATAGTTATGATTTGACGAATAATAATACCTGATGACACCTTTAATTTTGTTGAATGACTGTTTAAACTGTCAGAAAGATGTGTCAGTTGAGTGTCAATTGTCTTTTTATTTTCAACTGGACGTCGCTTTTTGATGACATCACAGAGGGATTCCATTTTAGCTATCAGCACTGCTTCCTGTCATTTTAAACTTTTATTTTTCGAAATTCCTTCACAGACTGCAACTTCACAAATATAAAACTGTGATAAATATTTACCACAGGTGCCCTCCCACCAAACTAAGTCATAATTAGAGAAACCTGTCATGTAGACTTTAAGGTTAGGTTGAGTTAGGGCTGTGCAATTAATCGTATTTACTGTAGAATTGTGATTTCAATTATTACTGTATTCAATTACAAAAATGTTATAATCGAAAATAAAATGTTTTCTGCCTTTTCTAAAACATTACTATTGAAATATATACGGTTTATACTTTCTCTACAGAATTATTTTGACAATATCACCAGATGGAGCCATTTCTGTTGACAAATGATGCACTTTACAACTCTGCGCCTCTTTTAGCAAGCTAGCTTTTGCTTCCTTTTCCACTGTGGCAACTCCCTCTGCAGTCAGTAGATACTTTGCGATACTAGATTTTGACAAAACATACAGAGGGACTTGTTGAGATCTAATTCTTTAGTTAAAAAATGAGGCGAAATTTGAATATTTAGGACAATTTTCAGTCAGATCTAGTTTACACACAAAGTAAATAAGAAATCCAAAAACCCTTCGGTACATTTTTTGGAACTAAAATGTGTACAAAATGAACCAAGAAATATAAACTTGGTTGTTTTGGTCAATTTTTCTGATTGAAATGTCTCTTAAATATGTGCAATTTTGGCTGTTTTTACAAATAAAATAACGTATTTCTAAATGAAAACATAATGAAAAACGTCTTATTTACACGAGTAAACAAGCACGAGAAGTTTCAAATTGATATCTTTACATTTTATAGTTTTTTACTATTCACCTGCAGCGTCTCGCCTTAGTAGCTTCGTCACAATGTATCCATTTTTGTTCACTTTGTATTTTTCTATTGTCTTTAACAGAGGTGCACGCTTTAGGAAAAATATCAAATTGTGATTTTTCTGACCAGTGCGATTGCGATTAGATGCACGATTTATGTTTTAATAGGATTCTGTTCGAATTCACATTTTTGTCATTTTTAGTCGCGTTATTGTCAAGCTCAGTTGCGTTTTTCATATCTTTGTCACATTCAGTCGCGTCTTTGTTGTTTTTGTTGCGTTTTTGCCGCTTTTTGTCGTGTCTTTGTAGTTTGTAGGCACATTTTTGTCCTTTTGAACGCATTATCACTTTTGGTAGCGCTTTTGTTGCACGTTTGTACAAATCCAAACTACATCGTCTGCAGTTTTTACTCAGATCAAGGTAAGACATTTTGTTGATTTCATTTAATTGTGCAACCCTGGTCTGTAAGAGGTAAATAAAGTCATCTGCTCAGAGGCTTCAGAGGCTAAACAACAGGAGAAAAGTGTGTTTGAACAGACAGCTGCATTAAAGACACGAACGGTGAACCACGATATCACGATTTCACAAAAATAGCAGATTGTCACAGGGACCGGCTCACGATTCATATCAACCCTCCTCCTCCTTTCACTCGTGTTCCCTCGGTGCGCCGTCCTGATCCGAGAGGGGCCCCTGACGTCCCCGCACGCGCTCGCAGACGTCCCTCCTTAAATCATGCGCTCCGTTTGATTACATTGCGCTCACCGTCGGTATGGATGAAACAGAACGACGTGCCGGAGGGGTGGGTCTGCGTGAGAGGTATAAGTCTTATTTCATCAGCGCTGGGGCCCGGCCAATAACTCGGGATTGCATTAGAGGAGGGAGCAGGGGGGCTGGAGGGGCCCCGGGTGGTCCTACCTGGGGCCGGGCCGGTTTATGGTCCACTTTAAGAGGATTAGAAGTCAGGATGTCGTCGCCCGGGTAAAAAACGCCGCTGCCGGGCTCAGCGTGGAAATGGAGTTATGGGGAGGATGGGAAATGATAGCGTTGTGTTACAAAGAACTGAGGAAGCGATTGGATTTGTTATATGTTTTGTTTGCAAAGTTTTTGTAAGTAGCACAAAAAGATTCAGTGTGCCTTGACGTCTTGCCAGGATCACGATGAATGCAATTATACAAGAGATGACACTAGCTAAACGTGTATTTAAGGACAAACGGAAGCACTTGGTGATAGAGAAAAGGTTTCGATGCGGATCTCAAGTTTATTTTCAGAAATCATGTGGCCTGTAATTTTATAAGTGTTAATAGAGGAGACTGATCCTGCCAGTCTGTTGCTCCCAGACTCCCTGCACAGCAAAAAATGTAAATCTATCCAAGCTAAAAATTGCTTGAATTTATCTTTGTTATCTGAATTTGAGAAGTTTTGACTCAATGAGATTTAATTGCTGATGTGATGCAGAATATTTCACTGGTTTCAAGGTATTTCTGACTGATCCTGCAATAATT